>JANIIA010047117.1:0-11538 GCA_027478495.1 Erythroxylum alaternifolium
CTTTTCTTTCTTACTAACTTTTCCAGCACACTTCACGCACTCTTCACTTCCTCTTTCTCATTTCTTTTCTTATTATTTAATGCCACTTTTAGTCCTTCCAAATTTACCCTTCCACATTTAATTTAATGTCTCCTTGCCCCCTTTTTTCTCTTATGTCTATTACACACTAACTTAATTCTAACATCTCTATTTAATTAATGCAAACACATGCAAATAAAAATATTCATGACTAAACTCCAACATATTCAAAATTTAAAAAACTTCTAATTTCTATGCATGCTTGCTAAATTAATGGACTAAATTTTAAGAAAGATTTGGGGGTCCAATATTGTGGTTTTGATTATTTAACTAATTAACTAAAATTAGCAAAATTAAAATAAATAAACTAAATAAAAAAGTGAGAAATTCAAAAGTACTTAACTCTGATTCAAAGGAAAGATCTCATCTAATTGTAACATTGATCATTAGTCTAAAAAGAATAGTTGTCATAATTTAAGCAATTAGTCCAAAACATATTAGTATAGCTTAATAAATCTCAAAATTTCCTAAATTAATTGGTTCAAACTTAGCATCCAAACCAAAAATTACCATAAATTGACTAAGTATGATAACATTCTATATCAATTAAATGATAGCAATAAGCTTAGTGAAAAAGATTAAAACCTAAATTAAATAATTGAGATAGCTGCAACTATTCAACTTAGTTTTCTTGTTTATTATAAGTTAAATATCCAAATTCATAAATAACCTACTTGCTATTTGTAACAATCCTTCATGACAATTACAAATCACTGAATTTACAAAGAGTAATAGAATAATCAACAAAAAATTAAAATTTCAAATCAATCAATATTAATTATTCTTGAAGTTAAAAACATAAAACAAGATGATACTTGAATTAAAACATGAATATAATTTTAGAACAAAACCTCGCAAGGTTTTAAATAAAGTTTTGAATCCCTTTGAATCAGAACATTTGAGACAAGGTTTCAACAACAAAGATAGAATAATGAAATATTGAAAAAAAAGCTCAAAAGAAATGAAAATAAAATGTTATAGAGGGTGAAAGACGTGTTTTCCTCTTATTTTTCTACTCAAACTATAGTCTCCTTCTATCTTGCAAAGATTCCCTATATAAAAGCAAACCCAAATACCTACATAATAGGGATGGAAAGAAGTTTCCTAATTGAGTTACAACTTTTCAAGTGAATTTAGCATTAGGCGTGATCTTGCTTTATCCACTACAGTAATCTGTCCATTTTTTTTTTCCAAAATTTGTGATTTTCACCAATAATGCTCCAATTTGATGCAATCTCCACTTTTCACCCCCTAAAACAAAACAAACAATAATTTTCCTATTTAATCACAAAAATGTATCCAAAACAAAAGAGATAATTCTAATTAATATATCAAAATATCATCTTATCAAATTCCCCCACATCAGACTCATGCTTATCCTCAAACATACATCAATTATTCTTATAACAACCTCTCATCTCCTTTTATGTTATATAGAAATATGTAAAAGCTAATTCATATTAAAAGTTTAGGATAAAATAACAATCAAGAGAATAAGCATTAATAGGACACATCGTTATAATTAAAACATAATGTCTCATCAATTCCATCAAAATAAGATAAAATAAGACTAGACACCCTCTCATGGATTTTGCTCTATACACTTAAAGTGCGTAGGGTTTGTTAAGCTCTATAATCAAAGCATAAAGAGTTATTTCCATAAGTTTTCTAATGAATCATATCTCCACCACCTAACAAAGATGAATATGATGTATAAATCAAAGAGACTTGATAAGGGTTGTAACGTGGGTAAGGTAAGGTATGAAAAAAAGAAATTTGTAAGTTAAGTAAATTAAAGGAAATTATTTAAACTTATTTACACAAGTTTCAACTTAAATCAATCAAAATTTCACTTGATTCAAATAACATCCTTTTTATTCACCTTTTCCTTTTTTACATTATATATATATTTTTAACAAGAAAACTAAAAAGGAAAATTTTTTTATCTACTTCTCTCTTATTCTATAAAAAATTTAAAATCCAAATAATACAACTTGAATCAACTAATGCACTTTTCATGGAAATAGTTAAAATCCTTTGTAAATAAGCGTTAAACAATTGCTTCAATTTACGAGGCTCAAAATCATTAAGAACATCAAAAGCAAAAATGGTCAAAATGGTTTGTAACGAAGTTATTATGCAAGAAAAGAAAGGGTAAGGCTCAAATTAGGGATAAAAGTAAGGTAGGCTTGTTTATGTCAAAAATGGTTATCCTAAGTGCCCTCATCATCTTTATACATAAATTCATCAAAAATGTAATCTCACCATGTATTCAAAAGCAAGTTTTAGCATAAATAAGTTATGTTTGATAGCATACAATAAAAAGACATGTATTAGCATAAATGTAATGAATGCTCTTAGGCTCAAAGCTCAAGTACGTGTCAAAATGTATCAAATCTTATATACTTTCATTCAACAACATCAATGAGATATTTAAAATAATTTAATGAAAACACTAGTCACGCTTGTTTGTCTTATGTATTACTTCTTAAACCAAAAATGTATCTTAACGTGGGGATTATTTATAAACAACAACTAAAAAATTATAAGGCTATTATAAGGAGTAATAAATATATTAATCATAGTATTTATAAGTTTAAGCACAAATCACAGAATTCATCATAATATATACTTTTCCTCCCCCACACCTAAATCATACATTGTCCATAATATACGCATAAGATGCTTAGATGCCATAAAAATAATAAAAAATAAAGCCCATAGAAGGAGACTCCCCTAAGTTTTGAGCATATGAAATGAGATATACTATAGTGTCGGTGGATATAGAGGTGTCATGTGACACATAACTGAATTATCTTTTGTGTTTCTCAATCTATCACATCCTTTGGTTATTCAGACACGCTTCCGATGGATACTTATGATCTTTGGAATGTCCCATATTGAAGACAAGTATAAATAGAAAACTAATTTGAGAAAATAATGAAAACAACCTAATGATAGTTAAAATTAAAATTAAAGTAAAGAAACTAAAAGTAATTAATAAAAATGGAGGTAAAATAAATAGAACATCAATACAATACTAGTGGGTGTTGGTGGTGGAGTGTTATACGATACTGGTATGGTTGGATAAGAGTTTTGCGTTGCTAGCTAGAGCTCAGCTGCTTGGTGGGGTTGCTTGGGATATTTACAATTGTTGGAAGATAAGACTTGGGCTAGATGTTTAAAAAGAAAAAAAAGAATTAGAGTTTTGTAAATTTTCAAATTAATAATAAGAATAATATATTTTTTATAAATTATATAGTAATTTTTCATAAATCCAATAAATAAATAAATAAATAAATAAATGAATAATTACAAGTTTCTTTAAAATCAAAAGACTACTAATATTTATAAGGTGTGAGATGATTGTAGTCAATCCTTTTGAGATGAGTGTAGGTAATGACTCTCCTTAGGTGATCAAGTAAGGTCTTCAATTCTATCTTTAGAGCTTGCAAAAGAAAAGGTAACATTTTCTTGTGAGTTATAGTTAGTTTAGAATTCAAAGTTTTTGAATCGATTAGTTTTGTTGATAATGATTCTATAACTTCACAAGTTTCTTTAACTTGCTTTTTCACTGCAGCCTTAAACTCTAACTTATTTTCAATAATTTCTTCTTCAAACAAATCCTGCACAAATGAATCGATAATATCTATATGATAAATAAATTGAAAATCATTCGGTACTTCATTTTGAACTTTTCATTTTAAACTTCACTATCTTTCGTTTAAGTTCAGCGAACAACGTATCCTCATCCACATCGATTTTATCTTAGCCATCTTCATAAATGAACTTCCCAATAAAATTAAAGATAAATGTTCAACACTATTTCCACCCATTTTCAATAAGTAAAAATCTAATAGGAACACCAAACCGTTAACTTGGACTAAAACATCCTCAATAATAGTAATAGGACGCACATAAGAATGATCAGCTAGATGAATAATCACACTAGTTTCTGATAGGTGTGCATTAGGGTATGTTTTTATAGGCAATTGACATGTGTTTTCTAGCATAATTGTTGTTTATTGTTCTAGTTTAGGATTCATTTTGTATGTTTTCATTAAGTTTGATTTTCGCTTGTTGTTCTTGTGTTTGATGCTAATTGAGGGTAAGAATTGACCATTTTTGTGTAGGAAAGAAGAGGGAGAAACTTGGAGGTTGAACAAAAGATCAAAAAAGAGAAGACAAGAAGAGTGCATCTGTGCCAAATTCTCACGTTTGTGGGAATCATGCAAATTCCCACAGACATTGAAATTATAGAAGAAATGAGAAGTGCATATGTGTGTAATCCTTAAGCACGTGAGAATTATGCAAATTCCCACATACATGGGAATTGTAATCCGAGGCAATCTGTAAGGCTTCATTAAACTCAGGATTTTTTTACTATAAAAACATCATCAAGCCTCCATCTTCAAAGGAGATGACACCCACCTGTAGAAACACCATCCTTAAGTGAAAAACACATATTTAGAGTATTGAGAAAGGATTGAAGACAAGAATCATCAATATTAGGCAAAATAGCACATCAACACCAAAATTCTAGATTTTGGCAAAGAAGAGAGAGTCTTTCTATTCAATTTTCTGTCATCTTCTCCGCTTCTATTCTTTGTAAAAATAGTTTATTTGATTGTTGATGATGTTATGGAGACCATGTTACGCTAATTTCATTTTAGGGATTGCTTTTGAATTATTTTGTCAAAACTCGTATTTTATTGAATTGAATGCAATTGTCTTTGTTAATTGTTATTTTTAATTGTCATCTTGCAACAACTCGAGAGGGTGATTAAGATGAGATTCGTGTATGATTGTACAATGAGATTTGGCGACCTATAGACTAGCAATCATCATATTAATTGAATAGTTAGAAGAGAGATCTCAATTAGTCAATTAATCACCCATAGGATAGTTTAATAACTAAATGAATCGGTAGAGTCATTGGGTAGGTTGAGAGATCATTCAATCGATTCTCATTAATTCAATTAGGGACAAATAGTTGCACCTTGAGAGAGGGTAATTAATACATTAGAAAATCTAGGATGAGACACAATTCAATTAATAAAATAGGAGGGAGACAAAATAAGGAAAAAGTAATCTCTAGCATTTAGATTCTTGAATTCATATTTTCTGCAATTGCGGTATTGTCTATTGTTTACATTAGTCTTTTAATTTTAATGTAATTTTTTAGATTTTTTGTATTTGAGAATTTCGTTTCTTAAATAAAGTTGTGTCTAAATTAAGCGAGATCAATGTCTACTCTTTCAACTACAAGTCACGACCTGTGCACTTGCAATTTTTGGGCATAAAACAAGTAGATAGGTTTTAACATCAACAACAACCTCCTTCACATGATCACTACAACTAGGTCTTGTGTGACTAGCAAGGTGCCTTGTGATCTCTCTATTATCATTTTAGTCAGTTGACCTATTTTCACTTCAAAATTCCCCATTGAAACTGCATGATTCTGAAATTGACAAGTAGTTGTTTACATAAAGTCTTTGTTCTTATCTTCTGGAGTCGACTACTTCTCTTTCTACATAAGCTACTGAAAACCTAATCAAAGCTATATTTGAACTTGATGATTTCTCTAAGAGAAATTTGAAAAGTTTTCACATTAAATTATAGGTCTTATTGTAAGGTTATTTTTCCTATAAAAGCTTCTCATAAAATTAACTTACTCCCTTGATTTAATAATAGGATCCTAACTTAGCACTCCATTCTTTGAAGTCTTCCCTTTAAAATTTATAGTTAGTTATTATTTATGGTGAACTCATATTGTCTAATTTTCTCATTATCACCTCGATATGAACTATAAATACAATTATGCTGTCTGTATTATATATTCCAACTTATTTGTTTGCTCTCACCCTTCCTGATTGATATTAGTAGTCATTTGTTGTCATATGTTCTATTAGTTCAAAGACAGCCGCTATAGTTTTATTGTTCAACATTCCATTCACTACAACATCTATCATTTACTTTTAGAGTTTACATGAACAATATAAAATATCTAGATTTGTACCTATGTTAGAAGTCTATAATGTGGACACTTCCCCAAAAAATTATTGTTTCTTTCTCATGTTTCATATAAAGTGTCATATTTCAATTGTTGAAAGGAAAAGATATCATTTCGCAACTTCTCTATTTTAGATGGTGAAAAGTATTTTGCAAAGAATTTCTTTACAAGGCTCTCACAAGTGGTATTTAATGTAGTCAATAAAACTTACATCTATTACATTGTATAATCCCTCAGTGCGAATGGGAATAATGTTATCCCAATAGTATATCACCTCATTAATCTTAAATGTATCACAAGTCTCTAAGAAGTTGTTAATGAGTGAGTTGGGATCCTCATTAAGTAATCTATCAAGTTGTACATTCTGTCGAAGCTTTTGGATTATATTAGGCTTAATCTCAAAATAATTAGCATTTTTATTTGATCTTACAATGTTTGATTGCGTTCCAATGAGAGATAGTTTAAAATAATCCTTCATTATTATATATTCTGCTTTTATATTTTCAAACTATACTTTCGGTTGTATCTTTAATTTTTTATTGGTCTATTTTCTTCCATTTTGACATAATGTTCTCTCAATTTCTATATCTTTTTTTAAGAAATACAAACTTTTAACTTCTTATTTAAGACCCCTCCCTCCCTTGAACAAGTTTGTAGGTCCACAATTCACTTGAAAAGGAAGCTATTGGAACACATAAGGTAATCCAATTTTTAAAATTTTTTGGGAATCTAAATACTTTTTCTAAAAGGTTAAAAATCATATAAAAATATATTATAAACCAAATTGAGAAGGTAAACTGGGATCACACTATAAAAATAAACTCCTCTCCAAACTCTCAAACACTAATTATTACTTACTACAATTCAGTTTATTGAATCACTAGGAGAAAGAAGAATCACATTGAGCAAGAAAAAGAATTTCTAAATTCTCCATGAAGAAACCAGTGTGTTGTTGCATTTCCTTGCATATTGATTGATTATAAATTGCTCCCTTATGCTTACTATGGTTAAAGCTAACAATGTGCTTAAGCTAGTTTTTGATGACAGTGAATCTTCTAGTGTTCCTTTCTTTCCATATCTCCTAGAAACAAGTATCCAAAGCCACTGAGTAGCCATTTTTATCATCCTTGGAGACTTGTTTCACCTGTAGCTATTGAATAATGTCAGATAAGATTAAAGTTTTGACATTCTAGTGACATAGTTCTGTGGTCTTCTACAATATTTCCTTTGAAATTTTGACTGAAAGAAAAGATGATCTCTAGTTTCATCCTCTAGCTTGCATAAAACACATGTTTTAGATAAAGATAAATATCCAAGTTTATCTATTGTGATTAGCTTGTTCAGCATTGCTAACCACAACAAAAATTTTGCTCTTAGTTTAGGGTAGCTATTCTATATCACTTTACTCTATTGTACTTTAGAATAATCCCTTAGATCAATTCCTTGGTTTTCCTGTTGCTTAGATAAGCCACAAGTATGTTAAGTCAATAGTATTTATCCTCATCTGTAGGGCTAGAGAATTGGTTTATCATACTATTTATGAGTTCTTCTAAAAGATATAACTAATTTCATTGGTAAGTAGAACCTAAACCTTAGCTTTCTAAGGAAAAGTAGATAGAGTTGTCACTGCTTATTGATTATATATAAAAGCACCTTGATTAATCCAATTATCAAACCATAAAAAGTCTTTATCTCTTTTCCCTACTTTGTAAGACAGATTTGGCTCCAATAAACTTCTTAATTTTAGGAGTAAATTAAAAAACTACAAGTAAGAATCTTTGGAAATATTTCCCATAGATTATTTCCTTTAAGTATATAACTATATAACCACTTGATTCCTTATCCATTAGAATTCTCCATGTCCTCTTTAACATTAGGATTCTATTTTTGTGATTGATGGCAAACAATCCCAATCCACCCTCTTCTTTTATTTTGGATACAAATTTCCAACTTCCTTTTTCAACTTCTCTAACTTATACTTTTTCCCCATAAAAATGACTTCATCATCCTTTCAAAGTCTTAATGAGTCCTTTTGAAGGAAAATAGAAGCACCAGTATAAATGCATTGAAGAGATAACAAATTTTAGAAGTTTTACCTTACCTTCACATATTAATGCTTTATTCATCCACGCTCTTAATCTTTTCTATATTTTCTATATCAGTGGGAAACATTCCTTATATTTGAGTCTTTTGGTGGAGATTGGGAGCCCCATATATAATAAAGGAGGAGAGTGTTTGGTTATACTAGTAATTCAAGTTATGTTGTCAGTAAGACGGGTCACACTCTTTGAATGAAAAAAGATGGCCCTTGTAGAGGTTGATGCCAAATCCCAAGAACTCCTTGAATGTTTGTAAAGTGCCTATCCGTAAGGAGATTGAATTCATAGCTACTTTACAAAGCAAAATGAGATAATCTATAAAACATAAACTAGTTAGGGAGACAAGTTTGCATTTACAGTGGTACTTGAAGTTTGTGGCATTTGATACATTACATTTCAGTAGAAGAGTGAAGAATTCCAAGAGTTATTTGATGAATTACCAACTTATTAAATCATAAGCCTTATAGAAGTTCACCTTATAGGCATAGTTTCTTAGATAGTCTTTTCTATTTTATGCCTTGAATAGCTTTTGATCCAATAAGACATTATCTCCAATAGTTTCTTTTTTCCAAAAGGGTGCCTTTAGTAGCATTTATAGAAGGTATTAATACTATCTTGAGTCTCTTAATAGTTAAGTGATTATCCTGTAAATAAAGTTATAACAAGAGATGGGGAAATAATCATTCAGAAAATTAGGATTGGGAACTTTAGGAATAAAACTTATAAAGGTCTCGTTAATCTCATTTATTATCTTTATTCTCTCAAAAATCTCAAGGATTGCCTCTGTCACCATGTTTTGTATTAAAGGCCAAGCTTTTCAAAAAAAAATCCAATCAATATCCATCTATATATGGAGCATTATAAGGGTTCATTCCAAAGACTCTTGCCTCCATAACTTGTACACTAAAAGGCTTATTATAGATGTCAAGTTCCTCATTTGAGAACTGATTATTGATGAAGGACTCAAGAATTTATTTAGTAAGAGTTACTAACTTCAAGGTACCTAGAGACTTCTTGAAAATTTTTTATATCTCTTTGCTTATTTCCTCTTAATGATGAAATTAAATTCCTATTCTTCTTAGTTAGATAGCATATTTTGTTCGAATTTGTTTTGGCTATGATAGAATTATGGAAGTAATTGGTGTTTTTGTCTCCACTCTTAAACCAATTTACTCTAGATCCTTATTTGATTAAGGATCTGTGATAAAACTACTTTATTGTAAGAATCAAGAGATGTTTTTCCTCATTTAATAATAAAAGATATCTAGGATATTTGCCCAGCTCCTCCTAGACTTTCAACATATGCAACCTCACACTAATTACATTTAAATGGGTGTTCTTGCCTTTACTAAAATTCAACTACTTAAGTTCTTCCTTAATCCGGCTTAACTTGCTCATATAGATAAAAGGAAAATATCCCTTGATATTATGATCCAACCCTCCCAAAATGGCATCATAGAAACCATTAACTTTAGCAAGAAAATTATTAAATTTGAAAGAGTTCATCCTTTTTGTCGCTGAGAATAAGTTTTGTACAGTGACAGGTTAGTGGTCCAAAATCAAATGGTTAAAAAATGTAGCTTTGCTTTCAGAGAACCTAGAGAGCTATTATTCATTAACTAGGGCCTTATCTAGCTTCTTTTTTATAACACCTAGCAGGTTGTTTATTGCTCTATATGGAGAAGCAGCCTTCAGCTTTTAGGTTAGTTGCTCCTACCTTCTCAACAAATCCCTAAAGTCATTAGAGAAGCTTTTTAAACTAATGTTGCCCTCAACCTCCCGTAATTAACCAAGGAGTTGAACTGGTGGATTGAATTTACTGAATAAAATCTTAAATCTCATTCCTCTAGAATATAAAATTGGTTCCATAAACAAAGAAGACAGATATCTTGATGAATAGAACTGACACATAAATGAGTTGGTCATTAGCTCTAGTCATATCTACCTTGACTAGCCTCGTTTCAAAATCAATAATAATTCACCCATAATGATGTTGAGGATTATTAGACCAAAAGGCCTATTGGCTCCCTACGAATTCCAATCCCTTGAAATTCTCCATACTAAGCTTAGTCTCCATTAAAAAAGTCTTTTAGTGCCAATGCTTTTTAGGAAATTTGTACCCTTCACATTCTAAGATGCTATGGATATGGGGTATAATGAAGGTATGTAGAAGACATGGGGTAGAAGGAAGGTACGTCGAAGAAGGAAGAATTGGAAATGTCAACTCATTCAATAAGATACAACCCTTTATCAATAGTAAAAGAGCCAGTAAAATAATGTGAAACGAGAAAAGTAGTTTAAAAAGTTGTTACCAAAAATAATAACAAATTAGAGGGCAAAAAAGACCAAAAGATCCCTTATGTATCTTCCTTTCCTTCGAAGTGAAGGAAAGGACCCAAAGATGGGATTCACGCATGGACTATAGCAAAGATAGATTACAAGAGAGGAAAAGAGCAAAACCAAGAAATAACCTCAGTAAGAGAAATCATTGTAAGTTTAGGAGCAAGAAGGAAGTAACACCACGTTAGAAGTGAGGAGTTAGAGGCAGTATTAAGGATTTCGTACCATTCCGACAAGTACCAGTCAAAAACTGGTACGAAATCCTTAACTTCGGTATCGGCCGCAAATACCAGCCGGTATCGGTATTTACTGGTAGGTACCGGTCGAAACCATTAATTCCGGCCAATACCGTAAGTTTCGGAAATTGTAAGGACTAAATTGCAATTTCCGAAACTTTAAGCTAATTTACTAGCCACCCACGCCCGACTCTCATCTCACTTTGCTTCTCTCTTTGTCACTCTCCTCTCTCTCTCTCTCACTCGCCGTCGTCTGCTCCTCTCTCCCTCTCGTTCGCCGCCGTCTCATCGCCACCGCCGTCTGCTCCTCGCCCTCACCATCGCACCTGCAGTCTCCTCTCCTCGCCCTCGTCGCCATCGCACCCGCAGTCGGCAGTCACCCCACCAACCACCTCACCATCCCGACGAAGACCCGATCTTGGGTGTGTATTAGTGTTTCGAAATTTTTTTCATTTTTCAATGAATTATGAATCTTTGATTATGTTGGTGGGTTGGAAACGGATTTGTGTTGGTGACTTGGTGGATTGTGTTGGAAATTTGGAATGGTCGGTTGAAAATTGCCATTTGTGTTGGTGGGCTGTGTTGGAAACTTGGAATGGTGGTTGAAAATGAAATTATGGATTTGTGTAATTGTGTTGGTCCTCCGATGGATTGGAATTGGATGGTATGTTAGATTTTTTATGGGAATGGAATGAATAATTGGATATTGAAGTTGAAAATCATGAATGGTTTTGTGAATGTTGAATTGAAATTAAAAATGTATTAATTTTTT
>JANIIA010047138.1:0-11538 GCA_027478495.1 Erythroxylum alaternifolium
CATATAAAAAGAGTGTGCTAGTCGACTAACACTTGGAAGACAAGTTGACTATGAAGTACTAGTCGACTATTACATACTGACTAGTCAACTATCAGTTATAGCTGAACAAAGTTTGAATTTGTAGAATAATTTCAAACGGGAGCAAATCTTTATACAACGGCTAGGAGAGTTCCACAATGGCTAGGAACATCTTGAAGCCTGCAAATAAAGATCTTCACTTCAGAGGAATGACTACAGAAGTTCAAAAAGAAGCATGCTTGCTATAGTGAAAGATTATCTTCTCATTGCTCTCATTTCATTTACATAGATTATCCAGATAGTTTTCAGCTGTACTGAGCTTTATTACTTCATTACTATCATTGTTATTCTTGTGAGTTGAGTGATTAGAGAATAATCACTTGGGAGGTAGGATTTGTGCCGAAAAAACAAATCATCTGTAAGGGTAGCTTGAGCCGGAAGTCAAGTTGATTGAAAAAGTTCATACTAAACTAAAAAGTGTGCAGTAAAGAGCATTGATAAAATCCTAAGTGGGAGCTTAGGTAGAGGACGTAGGTCTTAGCGCTGAACCTCTATAAATATTGTGTTTGCCTCTTTTCTCTACTCTGTTATATTTCAATTTTTTTTATTTATCTTGTGTGTTTTTAATTCTCTGTTTTGTAACACTTCGGAAAAAATTTAAAAGATCTATTCAACTCCCCTTCTAGATCGTTTTCAATTTAATGACTGAGGTCCCTTACGCCTTAGCCATTGGGAGTTTGATGTATGTGATGATCTGTATGAGACTTGACATTGGCCATGCAGTGGGAGTTGTTAGCGAGTTTATGTCAAATCTAGGAAAAAGTCATTGGAAAGCAGTCAAGTAGATTTTGAGGTATCTATGAGGCTCTACAAAAAAATGTTTGTACTTTGATAAGGGAGAGCTGAAAGTACAAGACTATGTAAATGCAAACTTTTGTGGTGAAGTCGATCACTGAAGAAGCACCACTGGATATATATTCACTTTTAGAACTACAGTTGTTAGTTGGATGTCACAGATACAAAAAATTGTCACTCTATCCATTACAAAGGTTGAATATGTCACAGTGACTGAAGCTAGTAAAGAGATGATATGGCTTCAAGGTTTATTAACTGAGTTGGGATTTAAACAGGAGAAGAATGTTTTGCATAGTGATAGTCAAAGTGCGATACACTTAGCAAAGAATTCAGCATTTCATTCTAGAACCAAGCATATTGGACTTCGTTATCACTTCATCAGATCTCTATCGGAAGATGATGTGTTAATACTGGAGAAAATGCAAGGAAGCGAGAATCTATCGGATATGTTGACAAGGGCAAAGACTATTGACAAACTTAAATTGTGTTCAACTTCAGTTGGTTTGCTAGAGTAACAAGATCGAAAAAGTTGTTGCAGAGGTGTGAAGATATATTGAAATCAGTCTTCAAGTGAGAGATTGTTAGTAAAACTTTGCATAAATGCCAAAAAAATTAGTTGGCCACAATTGTTGAACGATGCAATGCAAAGTCAAAAATTGGTTAACCAAAATTGTTGAATGGTGCAAAATTCTTTGGACAATGCAAAATTAGTCATAGTTAAGTTAACAAATTATGTTTTTTATTCAGATATTTCCCTATAAATAGGTTAACATTCAGATCAATTTTATATATATGTAAAAAAGCTTAGAGAGAAAAGTTTTAGTGAGAAAAAATTGAGAGTAATTTTATATAATTTCTTCCTTTAGTAAAAGATCTGCAGCAGGTCCGAAGATGTAGGCAAATTTGACCTAACTTTATTATCAAATTTTACGTGTATTATTTTGCATTACTACAAATCTAATTTATAAGAAATTTGCGAAAATTTCTGAACACGAGCATTTGAGAGCAATCTGCTATAACTCACCCCATTGATTTTAAGCATGCATTAGAAAGTAGTGCCCAGATATGCAAATCCGTTGAATCTTGGTGTACCTTTGTAATTTTGCAGTAGCTTAGTTATTGATAATCAAATACCTTATTCATTTTTCCAAACAAAAAAAAAGGATAAAACCACGTATTGCTGAGCCTCTTCCCTGTCAACTACCTGGGTGGTTGTTCATAGGAGGCAATCAATGACTACAAGGGTCCTTGAAGAACTCGACATCCTGTAATTGTCTTACCTCAGACCTTGGAGTCAAAGCCCATTTATGGTACCTGCAAGGACAAATTGGGCTATTGTTTCATCTATTTGAACGATTTTGTCCACAACCCAACTCACACCCTTGAGGTCTTCTACGTAATTACCTGTACGTTGTAATTCCCGTGTTCTGGAGGCCAATGCCAATGCGAGTGTCGTCGTCCAACTTTTAGGAAGAGTAAAGGTGGGTTCTTGAGATGTTGGAGTTTATGGAAATGGGTCTCATGAAAGTTGAGATCTTTATGGTGTAATACGGCCAGTAAGAACAAAACGACCAATCATTGATGATACGTGGAGAGATGCCGGTTTGGGTTCATCCCAAGCACCTCCTTCTCGTCTCCGTGGTCTTCATTCTTCTCATTTTTGTATTCACCAGTTCAAAAGATCAGGCTTGATAATGCCGTAAACAATAATGGAAGTTAGTGCGTGATGTGTGTTATGTGGATCTGATTGATGATTTCGGTTGTTGTGATTTGGTTGATCATTAATGGCATCGATTTTGATGTGGGCTTTTATAATTGAGAATTGAGAAATCATGAGTGATTGTACGTTGCAGTGAAATTGGTAGAATTCCGTTTTATTCCACCTTGGTCTAGCTTTAGCTTTGTATTGTTTGGCATTTGGAGTATGGAAGCTTAGTTGTTTATGGATCACTTTGGAGGAGTTTACGTCTGGATCAGCAAAATGAAGAGGGATTACGGAGGGTTAGGTGTAGGAGATTTAGCAATGCTTCCCCAAATGGGAGTACTATATCATGTAATTCGGGTGATGGGATTGGTAATGGTCGACTTGACAATATTTAATCGTCACCAGCCCTCTTGAATCAAGAAGTAAAAGCTTTTCTTCCTGTTACTTTGGAAAGTAGAAGCCTCGGCTTCAGCCACTCGAATTTTCGACAGTCTTTGATAGCAGGGAATCTCATTGCTATTACTCAAACAAGCATGAAACATATGCTTGCATATTTGTCCATAGGTCAAATCGGATATGTAATTACTGGAATAATTGTTCAAAATGACCAAAAATTTTATCCAGTTTGTGTTTCAGTTTTCATTAGACTTACACCAAAGACAGATTGCTTTCTGTTATTGCATGTTGATGGAGATGGTGAATTGGACAAGGATTTGATGCTTTGATAGTCATTATGGAGATGACTGGGTAATTTCTGACCTATCGATGTATGTGATTCCCTGAGAGCATTTAGTGATACAGAGCGAGTATATATGTCACGACAGTGTTTCTAAAGCAGGCACCTTTTCAAGATTGTTATGAGCTTCTTCCTTTTGTGGTGATCTCTGTTTAACTTTTTAAATTCCATGAACAGTAGTTTTGTTGAAAAAAGTGGGAATTACTGTCAAATGGTGTCCGGACTTTGAAATTTTCTGCACGTTTATAGAGGTCTCTCCTGTTTATTATTTTGTTAACTGCATATCTTTTGTGATGTATTTTCATCAACTTCCACTTCAATTTGCCTTTGCATCAACGGGATATAATGAAATTTTGGAATTTCTGTTCTCATTTTTTAGCATACTTTTCTGGCATCTTTTGTTGATATCAATATTTCATTCTGTCATTTCAAATCTATACTAATTGTTGTGTTATTCAACAAGTTTTGCATTTTGTTTGAGCTCAGTTCATGTTGTTTTAGTGTATTTAATTTTTATCAGAGCGGTAGCCCCTCTTTTGGTACTTGGTGAAGCATTTAAATTATTGTTTATTGCTTAGGTTGAAGCCAGGACAGAAATAGGTGTATGAGATTACCCATAGAGTATATTTCGATGTTGATATTGTAAAATAGCATTTAGGTATATCTCTTTCAACTTCACACTTGTCAACATGCCTTTTTTGTTAATCTTCTTATTCGACTTTTCTCTAAAAGATGAGGAGATGTAGAATACCGTCCGAACCTTGGTTCTTCTGTTGGGAGTGATTTCAAATCCCTATCTCTATATCCTAAGTCCTTTTTCAGATGCTAGTAACCTTGATGTTAAACCTTGAGTCTGTTGCAGGCAGAATTGTTATTGGTTTATACAAACAGGATGTACCTAGAACTGTACGCACGTGTTTGATATTTTGTGCTCATTCTTGGAAACCTTCTTACATACACATATGTGCAATGGTGTTTGTCTCTGGCAGTAGTCATAACATTATAGTTATTTGATTGATGCATGAATTGTTGTTTTTCACTTCCCAAATAAGCATATATGTGAAGGAAGTTCCATGTGTTACCCAATTCGTACAACTAACATGCACAATCAAAGGATACAAATATTTGTGCCACTTCAGCAAGCAATTCATAAACTGAGAGGTAGTTTGGTTTCAGGCCACTTGTTTGGATTAGCCATCTGTGCCTTTCCAATAGAGGACTGAACGTTATAATCCTTTTCCATTTGGGTATCTTCCAAATATCATTAGGCATTGAATATCCAAGAATATCATTTGTGTTCACTCTGCTAATGCACGTAAATTATTCGGTTCAGTTACTTGTAATTTGAAACCTAAAACTTGAGCTTTTTGTGTGCAGAAAACTTCAGGGCTTTATGCACAGGTACTTGGGCTTCATTTTTCTTTTTCTGTCTTTATTGAGAACTATTTTTGACTCTATTAAGGTTGTTCTGTTTCTGTTATTACATCTTGTGTAGTGTACTGACTTTCAGGGGAGGAAGACAAGGGCTTAAGTGGGAAATGCCTCCACTATAAGGTCACACCTCTTCATTGTATCATATCAGGGTGCGTGATTCAAGTTGGTGACGTAAATCATCATGTTAACTGGAAGAGAATTGATTTCGTATAGGAAATTTCCTCGTGAAAATTTTAGGATAAAGCATTCCCATGCATGTGCTTCAACATTGAAGTTTTGACTTTTTCTTTCTAACTGGTTTACATTTGGCTCTACACATCATGTCACTTTTGTTCATCAGTTCTTGAGGAGACCTATTCTTTCTATACCATTTATAAAGGTTGGTCATTTTTTCTGCAGGAGTTGTTGCTTTGGTGAATTCCGGAGCAGACTTGACCAGCTCACAGTTTTTCACGACTGTCAAGGCTAGCTGGTAAGCTTTTCTTTGATGGAGTTGTGGAAGCTGGTAAGGTTTTCTTTGATGGAGCTGTGGAACAAAGTCTTATGAAGCATCTGAGCTAGCCTCTTGATCAAATGGTTGTTTTATTAGGCATTATAAGCAGTAATGTCTATGAACTAATGTATCACAACATGTTTATCCATTGTAAACCATTTGCTTCTCCATGCATCTGTTGAATCAAGCTTACCAGCAAGATTCATGAAGAGTTTGCCTTCAATTAAGGTACTATGCAATAACCACAGATCTTTTGCTATACTCGACACTCAGACACAGATTTTCTCAACAAAATGCTGTATAAACTGAAGCACTGAACTTCATCTTGATTGGCTGATTACACTGTTACCATGTGGATGCCTGACGTGTTCTTATATTAGGTTGGACAGATAGCACGTTGTCTCCGGCAAGGTTGCCTTTTATCCCATTGAAGGTGAAGCAGGAACCTACAGTGAAAAACCTAGAAAGAAGATATTCATTGCAGACTGTTGCCAGATATCCAAGCGCAAGTGCGGCAAGGAGAGAGAGGAACACGTGATTAAGCCAAGAACAGCAAAATTTTCTCTCAAGTTTGTTAAGATTTTCTTGGATAATTCATCTGCTTTTGTTACCTTAGTCTCATTGCTATGCATTGGTTTAGTTCATCTTTCGGCACTGGGCAGGTGGCAGCCCATTACACGGCCTTATGACCTTCCGCAGACCTGTATTTTTGGTAAGTAGTCGCCCGTCACTACAACCCCCTTTGTGAGGAGGATTAATTTGTATTTAGCAACTCTTTTTAGTGTCAGCTTGCTGAGCCTTGTATAAAATCAGGAGGAACTAGTTTTGCAAGCATTGCAACTTAGTCTTGATGTTAACTATGCTAATAACCTTTTCTTATTTTCTCTCATTGATGAGGATGATGTGAAACTTCTATACTTGTACATCCAAGCCTCTTCATCGGCTATTCTGAAGTCGAATAACCAGTTTCGTACTACCGGTTAGCGAAGCGCCAAACTGTAGTTTTACAGAATGTAAACCTGCTTCAGCTCCAGATTCCAGAAGAAAGTTACACAGGGTCATGTAATTGCTCTGGAGCATTAGCTCATTGTCTTCAGAAAATGGTTTCAGGCTACCAGTTGTTCCAATCATCAAACTTATGACAACCCTTTTACTATCCAATGTTTCCCAAGCCAATCTTAACTGATGATTGATACCAATAGCAGATATGACAAGTTTTAAACGTTCTGAAGAATATGCTGCTGTTTCTTAATTTTCAATTCCTGACTTTCCTTTACGACAAAAGAGGAGTTGGCATTTTTGTGGTTTGGATCGAGTTCGGTTGAGTTTAATTTAAAACTTGAAAAAGTAAAAAAAATTAACATTTGTAACTTTTAAGATAAATTTATTTTTTTAATTTTAGTTTAGGTTAGACCAAGTGTTTTAAAAACCAGATGAGAAGAAGTTTAAGGTTTAAAATATTTAACAGATATTAAACCATCATAAAATTGACTAAAAATTAAATTAAATATAAAATTTTAAAATATGATTGAAAGAGATTTTTCTTATCTATCAAAGAATTTAAAATTTAATTGAAAAAGGAGATTGTTAAATAAAAAATAATTTATTTTAGTTTATAAGAATTTGTTAATTTATAAAAATTAACCAATTAATTAATAAACTGATCAATTTTTAAGAATAAAAGTTATTAAAGTAAATATAACTGGAAAGTTAAAAATTGAACTAAAAAATTAAACTGTTCAAAACTTTTAAGGTTAAATCGATTGAGGTTTTCAATGGGTTAATTACAAAAAAACTCAAAATTTACTTATTTTTTCAATCTAGTCTAAAATTTTTCAATCTAGTCCGAACTTTAAAACGTGACAATAAAATGTTTAAACTTTCAATTCTTTTAATTCTAGTTGAACTTCAAAAAGTAGAAATAAAATGCTCAAACTTTCAATTTTTCTATGCTAATTCGACATTTGGAACCGTAACTATTAATACATGTTAGTTAAAATAAACACAAAAAATAAAGATTAATGAAATGATGACGTTGTTAAAAATGAAATCTCTAAATCAGTTTACGTAGTCTTAAAATTTCGATATCTATTTGTTCTCCCGATGCGCTCAGATCTTTTTTTTCTGGTTGTTCTTCCGATGCCTCAAACTACTCTCGTATTGTAATGTACTACACCAAGAAGCTCTTTGTTTTCAGTTTGTTCTCTCGATTCCTTCAACTTGAGGGCGTCGAAATTGCGTTATCTAAAAATCCAAGAGTAAGGGTGTCGAGAAACAAATTAAAAACGAAGGTAAAAACTGAAATTAAAGCGTGATGTCATTGGGACTGTGTAATTTGATTTTAGGTCAATAAACTTAACGGAGATATTAACGTCGGGCTAGAATTGAAAAAATTAAAAACTTAATTATTTTATTGTCACTTTTAAAAATTCGGATTATAATTAAAAAATTGAGCAAATTTTGAAAATTTTTTTAATTATTCCTTTTTCAGTCATTGTTACACCTTGTCAAAAAATTCGAATTTAGATTTAGATTTGACAATTTAATCTAATTTTGACTTTTTAGTGATATATTTTAAATTTTAGTTCAATTTTAAATTATCAAGTTGGATATTAGATTTTGTAAATTCGATTTAGACATAACTCGACTCATTATAATACATAAATGGAACATTTTGACATTTAATTATACTAAAGGAAAGTATTCTTTTTCCTGAAGCATTATAATGCTTAACGTAAGACAGTTGGTACTGGTTTTGTATATTATATCATTCAACAAAAGTGGAGTACTTGAACATGACTCACATGTCTAGACAAATCATTGTAGAATCGATCGTTATCAACTAACAAGTTAACACCAACTGATCAACATCAACTCTCTCATCCTCTCCGCCATTGTTACTTTCTTCTTTGTCACCGAACCGACCCAAGACAGACAGCTCAAGCTACAGTCAACGTTATAAACATGTTGTCTGTAACAACACGACCAATCACTTCCAAACTCATCCAAACCTCTCATCTACTGTTCTGAAAAGATCGCACCTTTCTTTGCCTCTGATGGGCAGCAGTCAAGAATCAAGCAAACCCACTTCTCTTTATGACTCCTCTTCACAATCCCAACCTCTTTTATCAAAAACTTCCTTTTCTCCACCATCTTCACCAAGCCATGAACCCTCTGACCATAACCCACCACCCGAATCTGATCCTACTCAGTACCTTCAGATCTCTTACACATATGGTCCAAGACCCTTCAAGGACCTTCCTTTTCTCGTCCTTTTTGTTCTTTTAGTTGTTTGCACCTTTGGGTTTGGTATTTTCTCGGTTATTCATAGAAACCCCAATTACTCCAATCTAGCTTCTTATAGATATGACCAAAATTCTACTTCATGTGTCAAGGAGTCCTTTTCTGATGGATTCTTCAGTGCCCAGATGGAGTATCGGTTGTCAACCTCATCAAGTTCTGGTTTTTTGAAAGCTTTGATATGGACCCTTGTGATTACGTTGGTTTTGAGTGCACCAATTTGCTTTCTCTTGCTTTTGTTGCTCAAGCATTACACCAAACAGATTGTCTACGTCTCACTTCCGTTCTTTATTGTAATGCCCATCTTTTTTAATGTGTACTGGTTCGTTGCTTGCACTATTGGCACTTCCTGCAGTGAAGATTTCCCTTTGGGTTACAGGATTTTAGTTCTGGTTTTTGTGTTCTTGATTATTGGGATCATTGTTTGGATTATAGTAGCTAACTGGCATCGAATTGAGTTGACTGTTAGAATAATTGGGATTGGTTCCGATGCATTGCGTAAGAACTTGGGTCTGTTCATAGTATTGCCTTCTTTGACACTTGGTCTGGTGGTCTATTACGCACCCATCATCGTGTTTTTGGTGTTTGCTAGGTTCAATGGCAAAATTGTGCCAAAAGAGTCCAATGACACTTATACTTGTGTTTGGAAGCAGGACAGTTGGGTGCCTGCATACTATGCTCTGGCAATTCTTACAATGTTATGGTCTTTGACTGTAATGATCGAAACTCAGGCTTATGTTATAAGTTCAACTATTGCTCAGTGGTACTTCACAAAGGAGGATACACCTCCTAGGCGGAGCATAAGAAGTTCTTTGAGGTAAATCCCTCTGTTACTTATAATATAAGGTTGGCCAACCAAGAGTATTAGTTGAGGGATTTCTTTTATGGTTCATATTCGGGATTATGATATGTAAATGTAACTTGGGGTTCAAACAACTATTCAGATCTCTGTTACTAATGTATACCCTTTCATACATGATTTCTCAGTTCTTAATTAGGATGTTCATAGAGCATATCGGTTGACTTTTATTTGTTGTACATGTAGCTTATTTTCCTTGTTTGCAGTATGCTTTTGCTACAGAATCATCACATGCATTTAATGGATAGTGACTGGTGCATCCTTGGTAGATTTATTTGCTGAGCGTGTATGTGTACATAGTTGTTTTGACGAATTGAATTGTAGTCATATTAAGTTTGGAAAGGAACTGTAGTTTATGTGGAGTCTCTTGTGTTTGTACTCTTTTGTTGTTCATCCAGTGCTTTGCTTACGAATTGAAATTGCAGTAATGTCAAGCCTGATAGATATCAGCATAGCTTTGTTCCAGATACCTACTTACTAAAAGAGTTTTGCTTCTGGAGAAATGTGATCATCATAATCGTTTTCTCATCTTATGCTACATGCTTGATTATTTGCAGAAATGCTTTTGGTCCGTCTTCTGGCACTATATGTTTATCTGGACTTCTAATTTGTGTTGTTCATGTGGTACGTGCTGCTGTTGATAGCGCAAGACAGGAAGATGTTCCTGGCATGGCAAACCTTATATTGCGATGTTGTGTTAATGCTTTACTATCAGCTATAGATTTTCTTAATAAGTTCACAGTCAATTTTGCTGCAATAACTGGTGAAGCCTACTGCACCTCTGCAAGGATGACATATGAGCTTTTAAAACGTAATCTCCTATCTACAGTGTTCGTGGAGACCGTCTCCACTCGCTTGTTGGCTGGAATTGTGTTTGTTATCTCAGCAGTATATGCAATTATGGTGAGTGGTCTTAAAAATTGTGTTTCATTTTAAGTCAATTAAGTTGCGGTAAGAATGGGAATGGATGTGTAGTACAATGTGAGAAGGTAACCGTGTTATGCTTGTAGCTTGTCTCGGTCGGTTGCCAATTTATCTTAAGACTGTATTTCCAGTGCATTTTTTTCCTGATTCTGCATTTATATGGCAGGCCTGCGCTATCTTGCAAGGTGTGAGCAAGCTTGGTGTTGATTCATACTATATATCTGCACTTGCGTGGGTGCTGCTGATCGTTATCTTAGGCTTCTTCGTCCATGTTCTGGATAATGTGATCGACACGGTTTATGTGTGCTATGCCATTGACAGGGATAGAGGAGATGTTTACAAACCAGAGGTTCATGAAGTCTATGTTCATCTACCGATTAGTCGAAATCGCAGACAAACTATGGCTCCCGGAGCTTCTGTTGTATAATAAATTATTAACCGTTCATCATTTGTAGTTCTTTTTATGGTTGTGACTGCGAAATTGGCAACTTGTGCATACATTTAACTTAACCGTTGTAGAAGAATCCTGGGGCTTGTTCAATAAAGAGCTAAATTTCTGGTAACGAGAAGAGCTATTCCTTTCAACAAACTAAGCAAACATTTACTAGTTTCTTTCCAAGTTCTTAAACTAGTTTTCTTAAATGGTCCCTGAAAAATTGAGCTTCAAGCAGGCAGATTAGGATCATGCCTGCAAATTTTTTTCTGCACTCCTTACACTGCTGATTAATTTCATTTCAGAAGTGGATGAACAGAGAAACAGAATAGTTAAACAAAGAAATAGTGATTTTATATAATCGAGAATGTTATAATACGCTCTACTAACCGAAAATAAGAACTACAATTTTAAAAAAAAATTCCCGAAGAACTAGCTAGAAAAAATTATATATATATTCTTTTGACAAGGTTTAAAAGAAGAGATGGGTAAGCTATAGTCTGAGCCATTGGTCTCCATCTATAAACTCCATGCCCAGAAAGGGCTTAATGTCGTCATCAGTGAATGTCTTCCTCCATGAAACCCGACCACTTGTGTGAGCTCCTTTTCCTGTGCAGCGATACTCACCAAAAACTGCAGTCCTACACTTACATAAGATTTCCTTTAGTTTCACTCTTTCTAGTTCCAATGGAGTTTTGAGTTTTAAAAAAAGAAGTCTTACTTCCTCCTGGAGGGTATGCTCCAATCACTCCAACCTGTAGGTGCTATAATTTTGTTGAAG
>JANIIA010047196.1:0-11535 GCA_027478495.1 Erythroxylum alaternifolium
ATATTTTTATATGATAGAAATATATATGGTGTATGTTTTTGCTCTTTTGGTTGTCCATAGATTCTATAGTTACCTTGTAAGTTTTGTTCATTTGATTTATGACAAGGAGGGTAGCCTATCATTGTCATGTTTCCTTTTTGGTTTCATCTTTATGTTTTCTTTAATTATGTAATATACAAAATCATGTAATGATGAACATGAAGAAGCCATCAATGAAGAAATGAAGAGGTAAGGTATTGGTTTTGTTTAAAGTGTATTGGCAAAGTTTCGATTGTTAGAAAACCAAAGTGCTACAATTTTATGTTGATAAAATTTTGATTTTATGACACAACAAGTTTTGGTTTTGATTAAAAAATAAGTGTGGTTTTTTTGTTTCATATGGACAAGTTTTAGTTTTAATGGAAAATGAGTGCTAGATTTTTTGTTTCATATGGACAAGTTTTGATTTTGATAAAAAACTAGTGCTAGAATTTTTGTTTTCAAAGTGGCAAATTCGGTTTTATGAAAATCAAAACTTCGTTGAAAAAGGAAACCATTAACCACTACTTACCAAATGGGTTGGGTTACATGAGTGAAGAGTTCGAAGCAGAAGATCCAAGTCCGAGAAAAATATTTTGGGCCTAAAATCCATGTAATTATTTTTATGTTTCTAGGATGGATAATCAAATGTGGCTTATAGTTTATGTGATGAATGGATAAATGAATGCAAATAATACGTTATATTATATGGTTGTACGTCATTTAGAAAATTGCCAACCTTAGGCTTTGCCATGCATTCATTATGTATGAGATGTATAATGAAACAATATAGGATGGTTAATAAATTGCATCTAGACAAGATGGTACTTAAAACTTAAAGACCAAAAAGATTGGGTGGGAAAGGATGCTTATGTGAGAGTCCACGGTCTCCAAATGATGGCTCATTTTCATGTGCTGAAATGTTACTCCCCATCAGATGGCATGAATCTTAGATCTTGCATGGTTTGGGTCTCCCTAAGGATAAGTCCATTTATTGGTAGCAAATGTGACCTCCCAGTGAGGCATGGTTTGCAAGTACCTTTAGTGGATGAGTCAAATGGTTACACACTCTATATTTTATCAATAACCCGCCCACCCTAGCTCTGTTGGTAAAAGTATGGACCAAATTATGATGTTTCTTTAAAAGTTAAGCATGAAAATGCTTGGTAGCTTTTTTAGTGGGAGGGTCCTAGTTTTTCTTTTAATAGATAAGATGGCCCATCGTTGCTTAGTCTGTTATAGATAAGAAAAATAACCATCATATAAAGTTTTAAATTTTTTTTAAGTTTTGTTAAATCTATCATCATGAATACATGCAACATGATTTTATACAAAGTTCCAATTATGTTGACTAGTATGCTCATGTTTTAATAATTTATAATTTCAAACATAATTAACCATAATATCAATCCACTTACTTTGCTCTTAACAAATAACAAATTAGAAAACGGAGAGAATTTTAATGAATGGAGACATAACCTTGACATTGGTCTTCAATATAAACTTATTTCATGGGTATTAATTGAAAATGAGCCTGCACCTTTAGGTGGAGATTCAACTCCTGAGCAAGTCTAACAATTTGAGCATTGCCAGAATGCCAATAAGACTACTAAATGTTATATTCTAGCTTCTGTCAGCGACATACTGCAAAAGCAAATTGCTTGTATAAAAACTACTAGTGCAATGGTTCATTACCTACATGAGATGTTTCGTGTGAGGACCAGGTCTGTAAGAGTGAAAGCCATCCAAACTTTTCATAATCTCAAACAAAAACCTAGTGAACCAGTGCAGGATTACATGCTTAAGGTAATCTTTACAGTTACTGAGGCTGAGATGCTTAGGGCGGATATAGATGCGGACATGCAGATGATTATGATCATCAATAGCTTAAACTCTTTTTTTCAACAGTTTAAGTTGGACTATGAGCTCAATAGCAAGGATTACACCTTCAGTGAGTTGATGAATACCCTCTAGAGTATGGAAAAGATATTGAATATTAAGGCTTATAGGCCATAAGCTAATGTAGCATCTTCTTCTAAGCCCAAAGGTAAGGGCAAGCAAAAGAAGAAGGGTCTCATAAAAAAGAAGGCCTAAACAAGGGTCAAGGCCTAATCTATGAAAAAGAAGGCCAAAGCGGACAATAAGGGAAAGTGTTTCCACTATGGTGAAATGGGCCACTGGAAAAGTAACTGTACGGTCCACCTTGAGTCCCTCAAAAGAAAACAAGGCATAGGTTTTCCTAAGTTTGTTAGGAACTAGAAATGTGACAGATTTATCTGATTCTTGGATATTAGATTCAAGTGCCACTAACCATGTTTGCAATTCTTTGGAGGGGTTCCAGCAAAGGAAAAGACTACTTAAGGGTCAGTTTCAAATCAAGATAACAGATGGATCCTATATTATCTTAGATTTTCCTAGTCATTATAGGTTATATTTGGAGGAAGTTTATTACTTACCAATGATTGTAAGGAGCATGATTTTTATTTTTTGCCTAATAAAACATGGTTATTCCTTATATTTTGAAATTTTTGTTTCAATATATGAGAATAAGGATTTTATTTATAATGTGATAAGTAAATAGATATTGTTCTTTATAGAACCTATGACAGGCTCACTAAACACCACAAAGTTGATAAAACTAAGACAATCTAATGTCTCTAGCATTAATTCAAAATATCTGTGGCACTTAATTCAAAATATCTAGCATTAATTCAATAACAACTTGGGGCTGTCCAACCCATATTCTAAGGCCTTAATCTACAAAGATGGAACCAAGATTAGAAGTATGTTTGTTTGTAGGATGTCCTACAGAAACTTGAGGGTACTATTTTTACAGTCCTTAGGATAGGAAGGCATTTGTGTCAATAAATACAACCTTCCTAGAGGAAGAGTTTGTGAGAAATCACAAAGGAAGAAGTGAAGCAGTACTTAAAGTGTTAGCTATTTCATCCAAACCAAGACTTGATTTGGATATAGCAGAATAAGATGTCGAAATGGATTCAAAAGTTGAATCGGAAGAGCAACCTGAACATCAAGTTGTGCCTAGACATAGTGGGAGGGTTATGAGATAGCCAGATAGGTATTTAGGTCTAGGAGAATGCATTATAGCCATCTGAGACTAAGAATAAATGGATCCCATTACTTATACATAGGCTATTAATGATGTTGATGCAGAAAAATGGCTCAAGGTAATGGAATAAGAAATAGATTCCATGTACGTTAATGAAGTCTGGATCCTTATAGATCTACCACCCGGTATAAAACCATAGGGTGTAAATGGATCTACAAATGGAAAAGAGGATTAGATGGAAAGGTAGAGACCTTTAAAATTAGATTGGTAGCTAAGTGTTGTACTTAATAAGAGGGTATAGACTATGAGGAGATTTTTTCTCCAGTTGCCATGCTTAGTCCATCAGAATTATTTGGGCCATAATAGCATATTTTGATTATGAAATATGGCAAATGGATGAAAAGAGTGCATTTCTTAATGGAGATCTTGAGGAGACCATTTATATGGCCCAACCAAAAGGTTTTGTTGAGCCAGGTAATGAGCATAAGGTATACAAATTGCAAAGGTCCATTTATAGACTTAAGCAAGCATCTAAGTCTTTGAACATTAGGTTTGATAAGTCTATCAAAACCTATGTGTTCATACAAAACCTAGATGAGCGTTGTGTTTATAAAAGGATACAAGAGGAAAGGTTATTTTCTAATTCTGTATATTGATGACATTTTGCTCATTGGGATTGATGTAGGAATGTTATCTATGGTTAAGGGATGGCTTAACGAACAATTTTCAATGAAGGATTTAAGGAGGCTACCTATGTTCTAGGGATCAAAATTATAAGGGATCGTAAGAACAAATTGATAGCCTTGTCTCAACTAAATTACATTGAGAACATGATTAATAAGTTTTCCATGCAAGATTCCAAGAGGGGTTTAACACCTACTAGATATGGAATCAAACATTCAAAGGAGCAAGCACCTAAGACCCAAAAGGAGGTCGAACGCATGAATAACATTCCATATGCTCCAGCAGTTGGAAGTTTAATGTATGCTATGCTTTACACAAGACTGGATATCTGTTATATAGTGGGACTGGTATGTAGATTCAAGTCTAATCTGTGTATACTAAAGTATCTTCGTAGGATAAAGAACTTAATGCTTGTTTACTCTGGAAGTAATCTTAATAGGACAATTATTTTCTACCGATGTGACACCACTATGGTATGCAGATATTATGAATTTCTTAGTTACTAATAAATTACCTGTTGGTTTATCAAGCTTAGGGGGACAAGTTGCCAAATGAAGCAAAGTACTACATTTAGGATGATTCTTATCTCTTGAGGCATTAAATAGATCAAATCATAAGGAGGTATACACCTAAAAGTGAAAAACCCTCAATCTTAGCCTTCTACCATTCATATGCATGTGGAGGACATTTTGGAGTAAATAGGACGGCTCATAATGTTTTGGAGAGCAGTTTCTATTGGCCCTTATTGTTTAAAGATGCCTACTTCTTCTGCAAATCATATGACAAATGCCAATGATCAAGTTACAAGCCTCGTAAGGATCAATTGCCCCTCACTCCTATATTTTTCTGTGAAATTTTTTACTTTTGGGATATTGATGATATGTGTTTAATTGATTATACATTTACTCCATTACACTTAGTGATTAATAATATGAAATTGCTTAAGATACTTATTTTAGATCATATGTGGTTTTAGTCACAATTAGGAAGCAATGAAGCTAAAGTGAGTTGAAATCACTACATTAGGGGTCATTTTCTAAAGATCCACATTCTCTCGTCTTCATAGAGCAAGAAGAAGAATGATTAGAGCAAGAGGTGATAAGAAAATTCTTGAAGATGAAAAATATACATTGTACAAAATCAAGTGAAGTCTTGAGAATGCAAGTGATAGCCATGACATAAAGTGTCATAGGCTTGACTAATGATTTACGGCCATGACATAAAATATCGTGGCTGATCGTGTCATTCGAGCTTTAAAATTTATAAGCCCTCAAATTCTACAAGTACATAGGTTTCACTTGTAGTATAAAAGGTGTCGATCCCAAGAGGAGGGAAACTAATCTAATCCTAAAAGTAATCACGAGAATTGAATTCAACCACTTAAATCATAAAATTAACACAAAAGAATTAACAATTGAGCAGTATGCAATTATAATAGAAATAAACTTAAGGAATTTACCAATTTATGAAAAAGGGGATTTTATTTATCATTAATGCTATCTTAGTTGATTATGTGTCAATGGAGTGTCAGTTCTAGACTATCCTAGGGCTAATTACTCCATCTTAAGTTATAACTATTAAACCCTAAATTATGAACCATAATCAGATTATGGAATTTACAATCTCTTAATTCACAAATTATCTAAAACATAGTTAGATCTAAAGCACAACTACTAGTATAATTTATTACGATTTCTGTTAAATCTCCTAACTCTCATTAGTCCAATTTAATGGTATTCATTCAGTTCACCATCTCAATTTATTACCAAACTATACAATAACGTAATTAAATCACGACATTCATCTAAATAACACAATCGACTAAATTATCATTAAATCAAAATAAGATCCCGAAGGAGAGTTATAACATCATCAATATTCCTAATCTTATCATCATACTATCCATCTCAATTCTATACATAAATAACATATAAACGAAAAGAAAATACAACTTGGAATAGACGATGGAAGGTAACGACATCAAAAAACCTCCTAATCTGGGAAGCACGTCGAGTCAACATTATCTTGCCACTCTTCCTCTCCCTTCTTCTTCTTTCTCTCTCTTGGTATTCTCCCCTTAGGATTTTGTCAATGACTGTACGGAAGCTCCCTTTCTCTTGCCTTTTTACATTGTTTTTATACTTCTTTATGTTTTGGGTAACCACAAAAATTCCTTAACTACACGTTTGCCCAATGCAGGCCACGATCATAGCTCACATTCGAGTCTTCTATCTTGATTGTGGCATGAAGTCCACGATCGTGGGCCATTCCTTAAGCTTCTGTAACGATTGCCTAAACCTAGAGCTTCTTTCACAATAGTGGCCAACCTACCATGATCGTGGGTCGATGTTATGGTTCAAATTCCCTCTAGAACTCCTCCACTCTTGAATATTGACCCTGAAACACTAGCAAACACATTAAGGTACCTCAAAAACATAATATGGAAGTTCAAAGACTTGTACTAACCCATAAAACACTTAAAACTCAAATAAATCACAAAGTAACATGATTTTAACCTAAACACATACAACAAATGATCAAATTAA
The DNA here is from genome assembly GCA_027478495.1 of Erythroxylum alaternifolium. NCBI lineage: Eukaryota > Viridiplantae > Streptophyta > Magnoliopsida > Malpighiales > Erythroxylaceae > Erythroxylum > Erythroxylum alaternifolium. The sequence goes on from JANIIA010047196.1 coordinate 6,319, forward strand.
CGGCTTATCACATCACCACACTTAAACTTTTGCTTGAGCAAACAACATAAAATCACAAAGCCCATAACGTAACAATGAGGTAATAACTTCAACTTTATGAAATAAATTTAACTTTAAACACGATCACACAAGTTGTTGAAAATTATTAATATGGAAAATTAGTGTCAAGGAACTCTTGACTAAATATACATATTCATCAAACCTTAAATGTCAAGTTTATTACCCTTTTCAATTGTACACACACATCAATTATTATTTGGTCATTCAAACTTTGCAACTAATCCTAAATACGTTTTCATGAAAAGTTAAGTTACTTACAAGTTCAGTAGTTTTTATTAGAAAACATTTTTTATTACTTTTTATGGGTATGGACCTAGTCTTTTTATATGGAGGCAAACATTTGTGATGAATGTCGATCCAGTTACTCAACTATGTCATGTTTTTATTAAGTTGCTTGGTTGGAACATCATTGTATCCTTTTGACGCAAAGGAACAAATTTGTTACGCTTGTCTATCTGGTTACTCGGTTACATCACGTTCTCAACTAGCTACTAGCTCTATTTATAACCCTAAGACCAGTAAAATAGTTATTCATTTAAAATTACAAGCACACATTTTTTTTGTTATTAAATTCCTACCTTGTTACTTTAGCTACTTATTTCATAAAAAATACTAGAAAAGTGACTTAGTCAAAAAACATATAATTATGAATAAATGTGACAGCTTAAAGGGTGATAAACTAACACTAAATTATAATTAACTTACTTATTTTAGCCAAAGAACACATATCACTAATTTTGCGAGCTAATGACTTTTCACAACCTAATAGATTATGTTCCAAATTGAATCAATTTCATTCCATCTAAGCTATCGATACATTCACACAATTCACAATATGCAACCTAACACACTAATATAACAATATGCAAAATTCACACTCAAAGCAAAACACATAACTCTCCCTACACTTGAATAACACATTATCCTCAACATGAAAAGGAGATAACAAGCACATATGGAAAGAAGTAACATAAAATAAAATAAAATAAAAATAAAGTTAAAGGAAAAGAAAAGGGGTTAGAAACAAAACCTCAAGGTGATAGAGGTGGGGATAGTGTTAGAGGTGGTAATTGTACACCTTGAGGTTTGAAGTATTGATGAATATAGCATATATCTTGGTTTTGACATCAATGTGTGAGGCTATCTCCTTCATCCTTCTAGAGTTCTCCACAAGTATGTCTGTAATTGCTTTATTGTTGCTAGAGATTGTATCGAGCACCTTCTTCTAACCAGGTTTGTTTGTATCTTTTTCCTCTTCGGACTCCTCGCTAGTCAAGTCCTTTTCTACCTACTGAGGTGGCGCTATGCTAAAACTTACCTGACTGGACCTGATCTTCACATAAGTTTTTTGGTTGAAGTCCTAGAGTTCCATGTTGTGGGACTTCAGGATTTTAGTATGCCACAAGTGATGGTGATTTAAAAAAGCAAGGAAGTAGATGGTTAGACCACTACAATTCACACCATAATACTCGACAATGGTAGAAATCAAATACCCCCATACCTAAATTGTTGCCCCTCTTACGTAGAGTTGCAACAATAGCATTCATCACATGTGTGGAGGTGCACAATAGGATGTTATGATCCATGCACCACAATAGAAAAAGTTCCTTTGTTGAGCACTTGTTGGTTTCTGATTTGTCAAAAAACATTTGACACGTGGACTTATGTAACAAAAAGTTCTTATGGCTTCGTAAAATGTTGTTGTAGGCATTATTGGCATCGAACCACTCTAACCCAGTAAGCTTATTTCAATAATGGGAAGCATAAAAATCATCTCGCTGGTCGATAATGAAAGAATCAGGGAACCCGTAAATATCACACATAATTTCAATGTTCAACTCATAAGGTTTTCCCTGCAACATAAACCACATTTCCTTAGGGTTACTGTAACATACCATACCCATAACGCATATACCCAAACATATCCCCGGATAGTTGAGACTATACTCTACAAATATGGTATGTTAGAATAATCACATAAATATCATCTAAGGAATCAATATAACTTAAGCATTCTAAATACTTAATTCCTTCACAATCATATTAAGTCTTACACGTCATTAACATTCCAAATTGAAGTAGACCATATACGACAGTTTTGAACTCAATCTCAGTACATCATACAATATAAAAAGTACACACTATAGACAATGTGTGTCATAACATAGATTGCTAATAAAAAAGACATCTATCTAGACTTTACAGGTATTTGCTCACCAGACCTTTGAGTCATTCTTGTCCATAAAATAACCATACTAAAATTCTATTAGATCACTTTACAAGCTAGATCTCCTTTAAATCTAAAGATCAACGTTGCAATATTGATAAGTTTGTGAACTCAGTGAGCGAACTATCATCGATGTGCTCACTCAAGCTAGAACATAAAGACAAGTATATGACCCAGTTCACCAAGTACAACATATTACCTAACATTGAATATCACATCACATTTTATCACATGTCAGTAAGTACAATATGTATTCAGTTATTTCACATCAATAGTTCAAAACAATCCAATGAATCATCTCAATTATTCATATAATACATGTAAAATTGTATATGCAAATGCACATATGACTCTATTTTTATTTATCTATGTTTTGATCGAGTGCCTATAACCCCAATATACTTTCCCATATCTGTTATAGATATTAGGCTCATTTCATTTACTGTCCCGTATCTGTTATGAATACCGAGCTCATTGTTATATGAGCATATGGCTCTCTATTCACAATCCTAAGCTTAAAGCTCTTTTTCACACATTGGCTACTCCGGTCACAGCTCCTTTATCTGATCATACATTTTGATGTATCAGATGCATTAATTCACATATTATGCTTTTAGTACTTTTCATTCAATATGCCCATATCACATACCAAATTCTCCGAATCTAAGTTCAGCATTCATCATGCAATAGTTCATACATTCCACATTACAAATACAGTTCAACATAAGCATATATAATTAAGTTTACATGTCTAGGTGTACTCAAAATACACTCCAGAATAACTATTGCCTTAATGATCTAACAATGTCCGAATACTGACGATCAACTTATGTGTCTAAAGTCATGCAATACATATAAAGTTTACAATTACTAATTTGTTCACTCTAGCAATATACATCCACACAATTTATAAATTCTCATTCATTCATACCTCGCTTAGTGTGTGCGTGTGTTTTGTTGGTGAGAGGGAAAGAGAAGAAAGAAGGCAGTAGAAATAATTTTTGCTATGAGGGTGTGTGTGTGTTTCGGTGATGAGAGGGAAAGAGAAGAAAGAAGGCAGTTTAAATAATTTTTGAATTAGCTTAATTAATTAGGTGCTAGGTATCACTATTTTACATTGACATTTGTCACATATGTATGCAATCCACTTGTCCTCTATATAAGCTGTCCAATGTGAGAAAATCCTAGGCCATTTGTCACTCAATTCTCCAAGTCATTTGTCATTAAATTCTACTTCTATATCTCACTTATTTTATAGGCCTAGTCATCCTAAATTTCTATATGTCAACTTGTCTTGCCACTTGACATTTTTCCTAGAATAAATGTACATTTTAATTCATCACTCTTCCAATTATAAGAATTAATTCCAAATTGTTGATTGCAATCTATCAATCCAAAATTCAAGGCATAAGCATTACACAATCAAATCATCATCATTTTAAACCTTTCATACCCTGGAATATGTCAATTGAGTGCACATACAATCTCTGCAATGCTTTTTAGATCAACATTCATATATGTATATGCTCATGATATGCATGTGAAGGAAATGCAACTCATAAATTCTAAAACAATATGACTTAAAAGTATAAAATTCTAACCGTCAGTAAGTTTTAGAAACCAACTATTATAATTCTCCCCTTTAAGAAATTTCATCCTCAAAATTCTTACCTAATTGACCAAATAGATGGGGGTACTATTTCCTCATGTACTCCTCAGTCTCCCATGTTGCTTCTTCTCTTGAATCACTCCTCCAAAGGACTTTAACCAAAGGAATTATACGATTTCTCAACTATTTCATCTGGTATCTAACTATTTTGATTGGCTCCTTAACATAACTCAAATTTGTTGTAATCTCAACCTGCTGTGCTGGTAATACATTTGTTGGATTTGATCGATATCTCCTGAGCATACTAACATGAAACACATTGTGAATCTGAGACATCTTTGGTAGTAATGCTAATTTATAAGCTAATCATCCTACTCTTTCAATAATCTCATAAGGATCAATGTATCTAGGGCTCAAGTTTCCCCTTTTACTATACCTTATCACGCCTCGCCAAGGCAACACTCTCAAAAACACCTTATCTCCCACTTGCTACTCCATATCCCTCTAGTGCTGATCTGCATAACTCTTTTGCCTGTCTTGAGCTACCTTAATCCTACTACGGTTCAATTTTATCTTATCAATGTTATCTTGAATCAACTGTGGGCCTTCAACAATCCTTGAACCCTCTTTATCCCAATACAAAGGTGATTGACACTTTCTGCCATATAACGCCTCATATGGAGCCATAACAATATTACTATGATAATGATTGTTGAATACAAATTCAATGAGAGTTATATATTCATGCCATGCTCTTTGAAACTCTACAACACAAGCTCTGAGCATATCTTTAATAATATTAATAGTCTTCTCACTCTGTCTGTCTATTTGAGGATGAAATATTGTACTAAAGTTGAACTTTACACCCATCGCTGACTGTAAACTGCCCTAAAATCTAGATGTAAATATGGGATTCCGGTCTGATACAATAGATACTGAAACTCCACATAGCCTCACTATCGCATTAACATATCTCTTAGCTAATTGATCCAGTGTGTTATTTTCTCTAATAGGTAAGAAATGAGTTGATTTAGTTAATTTGTCAATAATGACCCATATGGTATCATGTTGTCTTGATGTGCTCAGCAAGCCCATAACAAAATACATTGTAATCCTTTCCCACTTCCACTCTAAAATAGGTAATGACTGTAACTTTCCAACTAGAGCCTAAAGCTCTTCCGATCTCTGTTGGCGTGTCAAACACCTTACAACATACTCAGCCACTTGCCTCTTTATCCCTGGTCACTAAAAATGTTGTTTGAGAGTATTATGCATCTTGGTAGTACCAGGATGCATAACATGGGTTGCTATGTAGGCTTCC
>JANIIA010047287.1:0-11531 GCA_027478495.1 Erythroxylum alaternifolium
CAAAAATCACTGTTCACGTGTATATGTATATTATATAATGCATGAGCATGAGATGTGTTTTCCTAATTTCTCCGATTAATCTCACGTGTACCAGTTTCTATGGTTCAACCCTTTGTATGGAAACGATATGTTACACATTTTATAGTAATACACATTTTAATACAAAATAATAAAATAAATTTGCAGATGGCAACTGATCCTGATCTCTATCTTTTATCTGAATGCAGTGGTTAGGCTCTAATTTTGTCTAACTAAAGATCTCCCTGAGCCTGAAAAAATGTTCCAATATTGGGTTGAATTTTGCGAACTCAGTGAGTGGACCATCCTCGATGGTTCACCCAATCACATAACACATCGATTAATGAAATCATGTAATTCACATCATTTCTCTAATTAACATGTTGAATCAAATACGTCATATTCACTTAATTCAATTTTTGCATAAAAATTCATTCAAACTATTTATTTCAATCATTTAAATCACACATATCAAATACAAATGCAATGCTCATGAGACTCACCGAGTGCCTATAACTATCCTGTATCCATTGTGGATATCGGGCTCATTAATAACTATCCTTTTTTCATTGGGGATACAGGGCTCATTTTAGATAGTGAGCTAGAGGCTTTTACCATATTCTGAGCTTTAAGCTCTTTTTCAATTTCTAAGCCTAAGCTATTTTTTCCAATTTCTGAGATTTAAACTCTTTTTTGGTGGCTACTCCGATCACAAAAGCCTTTATCTTTCATGCATTCATGTAATGAAATGCACTAGATTCCCATGTTATCAAACAATCACTAGCGCTCAATTTTTCACATTCACATTCACATATAATCATCGGATCGATGTCCTGGATTCAACAAAAATGTTAAGAATCATTTATTTCAGTCCAATTCACATACAATGAGCACTTCCTATATTCTCACATTTAGCAATCTCCTTAGACCATTAATGTCCGGAATTATCTCAATCACATTCACATTTAGTAGTAATTCAATACATAATTTAAAACATAACAAACAATGAAAGTGAGACCATCTAGGCCGACTCATAAGTTGCTCCCAAAACTAATGCCTAAAAGTTCCGGCAATGTCTAGATGTTGACGTTCCAATTGCTCCTCTATCAAGCAATATACACATATCGCATTTTTGCACAATTATAAGTGTTTGTTAATGCACATGTATGTATATGAAATATGCACAATGCATGTTCATGACAATCCTAGGTATCGCTCTATTATTCTCATCATATAAACATTAATATTACCAAACTCACATAAGTATCATTTATACTTAGGATTTATACCTCAATAAAACCATTAGAATCACAATTCATAACTCATTTGGTTAAATTCAGATTTTTCTTGAAACATACCTTTGGGTCTACTGTACATGATCAATATGAGAATGAAAATGAAGTAATTTGGCAATACTTTCTTAGAGACTGAATTCAAATTCAATTTCTTTAGATTATTTGTATCCCTATGTCTCTAGTTTCCTACAAATGAAGAATCACTCCATTTGGATAACTACATGACAAGATATTATCAAAATATCGAAGCATGTTTAGTGAAAATACTCCAGTTGTGAAATTCCAGAACTCCTCATCAATTTCGTCCCAAATTTATCCCTCAATCTCTCGTACATGATTTCATATGGTTATAATTTTTAGTGGAGATGTAGAAAAAAAACGTGTTTTGAATCTGTTGGTTAAAATCCTATGTCATTTGGAGGTCGAGAGAAGAAGATATGCCAAAAAGATCAAAGGATGTTCGAAACAGTCCCCCTTTTAAAGAGATTCAGAGTCACGATCGTGCTCCTGCACAATCGTGACTCTTCATATGCTTCAGTGATGTCACGATTGTGACTCGCGAGATCTCTTAGGAAGGTCATCGTGCCTCTTCCTCTTCCATCCGAGCTCTGCAATTTTTCTTCTTCTTTTCTTTCTCTTAAACTAACTTCTCTAACTTGATTCTACTCTTATTTTCTCTTCATTTTTGACTCTCATTTAACTTAAAACATTTATAAACAGATCAAAACCAAAATCAACACCAAATATGAAAACCAAAAAATCTACCACGCATCTTAACATTTTGCTACACTATTTCATTTTCAATTTTCTGTATATTCAATTTCTATATTCTCTTCATTTCTTCCTCAAACTTTCATTTTAATCAATATTTCTCATCTCCATACATCACCATACACCCATCTCTTAACTCTAAATTTATTTTAAACACTCAAAACTATTCACGTAAAGAAACAGAGCATTAACTTCTATTTTCTTCAAAAATTTTTGCATCAATTTCATACACATTTTCATTGATCTTTCAACTCAAAAAATCATCTCCACACTTCCTTATAACATATTGATCATCAAAATCGAAAAATCAATAAGTCTATATTTTCATATTATATTCATTGTGAACATGAAAAATGTCAATTTTCATATGATCATTTAGTGACAACTAAATCACTAAATTTATCTAATATAACAACAACTCTTAAGGATTTATATGTACTTACTTGTTAAAACTCCAAAATCTTCAAAAACTAATAGAAACCCTAACTCTTATGCAACGACGTACATCATCTTGAAGGTGGTTTAGGTTAGGTTTTTCTTGAGGAAAAAGAAATAGATAACAAAGTTAGGAGTAGCAAAAAGGATAGATAAAAGCAAGATTTTTCTTTGGTGAAGGTTTAGTAAGTTAAGATCCGAAAAAGAAGAAGCTTCAAAAAGAAGCTATGAAAAAGATAACTAAGTCAAGAATACAACAATAACTTAGTCTTTCAAGCTTAAAAGAAATGTGACCTTAGACTTGGACACTTGTCTAATTTCTAAGACCTTAGCTAATTTCCCAACTAACTAGTTCTTATTGAACTAGTCCCATAACTCCCTTCTTATTATTCCAATTATCTGTAAAATTTTCAATAACATCTTCTCACAAATTCTAAAGTCATCTATAAAATTCTTCAATAACATTTAAATCATTTCTATTTCCATTAATTAATTTACTTGCCAAGTGGCATCTTTTCCTAATTCATAATATCCAATAATTTTGAAAATTTTCCTAAAATTCCTCAAAAATTATAAATCAAAAAATATGCTCTCCAAATCAATTTTCAATTCAAATAAACCACAGTTCTCAATAAAATCACATTCCACATATATAATTCAATTATACTCAGAATGTCAATGAATGCACGTACAATCATTTTCATATGTAAAAATACCTATATTCACGTGTATGTGTATGCATATTATGCATGAACATGAAATGCATTTTCTAATCTCTCATATTTAATATTCTAGCCTTAAAATGGTTAACGTGATGTTACGGATGGAGTAAAAATGGAGGTAATAGAAAAACTTCCACCACCAAGCAATGTTAAAGGAGTAAGAGGATTTTTAGGTAATGCACGATTCTATCGACGACTCATCAAGGACTTTTTACAAATTGCACAACCTTTGACAAACCTCTTAGTTAAGGATGTGCCCTTCGTGTTTGATGACAAGTGTATATCTGCATTCAACACCTTAAAATGGACATTAATATTAGCACCAATTTTATCACCATCAGATTGGACACTTTCGTTTGAAGTTACGTGTGATGTAAGTGATCAGGCTATAGGTTTGTTTTGGGCCAATGAAAGGACAAGAAGCTGCATGCGATTTATTATGCCAGCAAGACTCTTGCAGGACCCCAATTGAATTATACTACCACAGAAAAGGAACTACTCGCAGTAGTGTACGCGTGTGATAAATTTCGGCAATATCTTTTGGGATCAAAGGTAATTGTATTTACTAACCACGTAGCACTGAAATACCTTTTCAATAAGAAAGATGCAAAACCTAGGCTAATTCGATGGGTGTCACTTTCGCAAGAATTTAATTTAGAGGTGAGAGATAAAAAAAGGAGCTAAAAATGTGGTAGCTGACCATTTATCAAGACTCAAGGGATGGGGGGGGGGAATGCAAGCTAACCAATGATATTAATGAGAATTTCCCTGACGAAACTATAATGCTACTTGAGAGTTTGACTATACCGTGGTTTGCAGATATCGCCAATTATATGGCCAATGGTAAAATTGCACCAGATCTCTCTTACCAACAATAAAAGAAGTTCTTGTATGACTGTACCCGTTATATATGGGATGAACCAACCCTATATAGAGCATGTGTAGATGGGTTAATTTGATGTTATGTTCTGGATGAGGAAATGTTAGACGTCCTTAAGAAATGTCATGAAGGGCAGCATGTTGAGCATTATGGAGCCAACAAAAGGGCGGCTCGAATACTAGAGAGTGGATTTTACTGGCTGTAGTTGTTTAAGGATGCACAGACCTGCGTAGCATAATGGAATTGATGTCAGAAGATAGGTAACATCTCCAAGAAGGTTGAAATGCCTTTATCCAGCATTCAACAGGTAGAGGTCTTCGATGTTTGGGGCATTGATTTTATGGGTCCATTTTCATCATTAATGGGGAACATATATATTTTAGCAGGGGTTGATTATGTTTCCCGTTAGGCCGAAGCAGTAGCATCTCCAACCAATGATGGCAAGGTAGTCCAAAAGTTTATTAAACGACTGTTTAACCAGTTTATAGTGCCACATACAATTATAAGTGATGGAGGTGCACATTTCTGCAACGGATCTTTTGATGCACTCTTAAAAAGATATGAAGTGCACCACCGTGTTGCTACAACATACCATTTTCATACTAGTATCCAAGTGGAAGTTATTAACCATGAGCTGAAATAAATTCTAGAAAAGACAGTGAATAACTCCCGTAAGGATTGGGCAGCAAAGCTAGATGATGCCTTATAGGCCTATAGGACAAATTTTAAAACACCCATTGGAATAACTCCATATAGACTCGTGTATCAGAAAGCTTGTCATTTTCCAGTCGAATTAGAACATAGAGCACACTAGGTGATTAAAGCATTAAACTTTGAGTAGAAGCGAGTCGGTGAAAAGAGACTTCTCCAATTAGACGAACTTGAAGAGTTTCGTTTTAATGCTTATGAGAATGCCAAACTTTACAAGGAAAAGGTTAAGAAATGGCACGATGCTCGTCTCAAGCAAAAGGAATTCAAAGTATGAGACAATGTTCTGTTATATAACTCCCGGTTGAGACTATTTGTTGAAGTGTAAATGGAGTGGGCCATTTATGGTTATTTAGTTTTTTGATTATAGAGCTCTCAAATTGGAAAACGCTAACAAGGGGACTTTTAAGGTTAATGGGCATCAGTGCAAGTTGTATTTTGGAGGAGTAATTCCCAAAGATAAGGAAGTGATGTCCTTATCTTCAAATAGTTAAAAATGTATTCTTGGACGAAAGGTCAAGGTGAGGACTACAAAAAAAAATCGATTTTGTTTGAAAAAGTTAGGGATAGTCAGATTTATTTTCAATAAAACATGAGTGATACATATGACTTCTCATGTCGTTCAACGTCCACCTCCGACACCATCACCACCTCCATCTCTTTAGGATTTCTTTTTAACCTAAATTTTCTTCTCCAAATTAGCCTTCAGCTCTATTTTGTTTCTGTTTTTATTTTTATTTTTATTTTTGTTGTTAATTTTGTCTGTTTTTTGTTACTTTAATTTTTGTCTTTACCCTTTGTTCATGTGTTTATGTGTGCTTCCTTCTCATATTGAGGATAATGTATTATTCAAGTGTGGGGAGGGATTGTGTGTTTTGTTTTTGAATATGATTTTGCAAGATGTATGATAATTATGAGGTTACATTGTGTGGAGTGTGTGAACATGTCATTGGCTTAAATTGAGTGAAATTCATTTAATTTTGGACATAGTCTATTAGGTTGTGAATGATCATTAGTCTACAAAATTAGTGAATTAGGGAGTTTTTAGGTAAATATACAACCTAATTAGGACTTAGTGTAAATTTAGCACCCTTTAGATTGTCATATTCATTTATAATTTGAAGTGTTTTAACTTAAGTAGCTTACCTAGTATTTTTCATGAAATCGAATAGTTAAAAGCATCAAGGTAGGCATTAAATAAAAAAAGTTTTGCTTAATAAATCACTATTTCGCTAACCTTCAGGTTATGAATAGAGCTCGTAGCTAGTTAAAAACGTGATAATAGCTGAGTAACTAGCTCGAAACCTATCACAAATGTGTGCCTTCGCATAAAAAGGCTATAATGATGTTTAAACCAAGTTGTTTAGTAAAATGATTTAGTTGAGTGACTGGATCAACATTCATCACAAATGTTTGCCTTTAAGTAAAAGACTAAGTCTGGGTTTAATTAAATAAATGAAAAAAAGTGTGTGTTTTCTTAATAAAAACCTACCGGACTTGTAATAAGCTTGAATTTTTATGAAAATGTACTTAGGAACAGTTACAAAGTCTGAGGGACCAAAAAATTATTAATGTTAGTTTACAATTGAAAAAAGTAAGTAAGTTAACATTTTGGTCTCAATTAAGTTGTATATTTGGTTTAAAGCCCCTAGACACATATTTTGCATGTTACTGATTTGACATAACTGAATGATTATGTTCAAGATAAAATTCATTTCATGAAGATCAAATCCATTGCCCCATTATTGCATTACGTGTGTTGTGTTTGTTGTGTGTTGTTGTTTTGTTTGCCTAAGGACAAGCAAATGTTTAAGTGTGGGGATATTAATAGTTGTTAATTGCATAATGTTTTAGGGTTTAATTTGTTATGTATATAGTGTGAAATTGAGTGTTGAGTGTGTTAATTATGTTAGTTTATGTGTTTAAGTGTTTTTATGGGGTTAGATTAAGTCTTTGAGCTTAAATGTTATATTTTTTAGGTTCCATGATACGTTTGTTAGTGTTTTAGGGTAAACGGGGAAGAACGGAGAAGATTCGAAGAGTTATGGGCCAAAGACCTAGCCTAAAGGAAGAGAAACACAGAGAAGAACTTGACGCGACGTACTTCCTGAAACAGGTGGTTTCTTGCTGTTCCCGTCTCCCTGACTCTATTCCCGACGTATTTTCATTTATTTCAATTTTATTCATATATAGGATTGAAATAGGTGTTGAGAATTGTTTGTGTTAAATGTTGAGTTTGTGTTTATACTCATCTTTGGATCTTGATTTTTGAGAATAAAAATCGATTGAATATGTTTTATTGATTTAATTGTGATTTCAATTATGCTCTTAATAACTTGGCAATAAACAGAGAGAGTGAGTTGGGTAAAAATAATCAATTTGGGCTAACGAGAGTTAAATGGATTGATAGGTTAAGAATTCAATGAAACCAGTAGAATTGTGTAACGAGAGATCGAGCACAGACTCCCAGTAGGTAATAGATAACTTAGAACTAATTTAGGTTTTGGGCCAATTGTGAAACCAGAGCTAGCAATTCCATAATTTAAATTGGGGATCAATTAGGGTTAAGAATTATAACTCGAGAGAGAGTAATTCACCCTAGTACCGTCTAGACCCGTTAAGTCAGTAATTGCATAATTAGTTAGGTTTCCATTAATTTTAAATCAATATCCCCTTTCTCTCACTTGGTGATTTCTAGGTTAATTTTCGATTGGGTTGTGTGATTGCTATTTTGTTACCCTTCGGCGTTTTAATTTATCATAATTGATTGTTGATTGATTTAATTTCTACATTAGTTATTTGTTTAGAATTATTATAGTTTAGGACTCCCTCAGATTTTAGGACTAGATTAGACTTTCTCGTGTGATTGACACTTTAGGTAGTACGCAAATGACCCATGCGCTTGTGGAATTTACCAAAGTTATAAATAGTAAAACTTAGTATATGTAACCTTGCGATCATTCTGCTTGTAAATATAAGGTTCTTGTTGCACTAGAAATTGATTCTTCTTTTAATGGTTTCAATAAGTGAACGAATTCCTTTTAATGGTTTCAATAAGTGAACGAATTCCTTATAGGTAAGTCTCTTATGAAATGCTGGTATCCCCAAATAAGTAAAAGGGAGATCTTTAATTTAGAGACCAGTAAGCCTTCAGATCTAGGAAGAATGATGAGCTGCACCATATAAGATAAGGAAAAGGCTCTTGTCCTCATTCATAGTGAGAGCAACATTTGATTAAAAGTTCTTAATGAAGTCACTGAATCAAAGATATAGTTAGTAACTGATAGCCAAATTAAGTTATCTACAAATGATCAGCTATGAAACTTTAACAACTTACACTAATGATGACACTTGAACTTATTTACCCATTTATATTTTTTCCAATCAGTCTATTAAGTACTTTGGCACAAAGGTTTAAGAGATAAGAGAATCCCTTACCTCATTCTCTTAACTTAGGCCCATCTTTTACCAATATTGAATATAAATTTGAGTCATGCATTGGTTTATCCAGTTTAAGAATTTTCTAGGAAACCTAGATGCTTCCAATTTGTGGATGATAAATTTAGAATTGTTAAAGTCAAATGTTTTGTTAAAATCTACTTTAATATCACACCTCCTGAAGGAAATTTCCTTTTATAGTTATCAGAGAGTTCTTATACAATCTATATGTTATCCCTGATTTATCTTCCACTTATGAAAGCCCCATAAGAGGGATGGATACTAGAGCCAACAAAAACTTTAAGTCTTAAATCTAATAATTTAAAAATAATCGTATATATTGTATTATAACAAGAAAAAGTCTAAAGTCCCTTAGGGTGTTAGGATTGGGAGATCTAGGGACAAGAGTAATATGTCTTATTAAGCTTGATTGCTGTAGAATGCGTCGTGTTTTTGTGGGTATTTTAGTTTGTATTCAGTTGTTAATTTGGTTTCTTAGAGCATGTTTAGGTTAGAATTATATTAGTTAGTAGATATTTGTGTTTTAAGTGTTTTATGGGTTAGAGCATACTTTTAAGCTTCAATTTTATATTTTTGAGGTTCCTTGATGTGCTTTTTAGTATTTCAGGGCAAAGAGTGGAAAACGAAGAAGATTCGGAGAAGACATGAGAGCTAACATAAGGCTATAATCTTGACAAAAGGATGATGGAGGTGCATGTTGTGGCATAATATGCCATGATTAGGATAAAAGGTCAAAATCTTGGCCACGATGGTGTCATTATGGGCTAAAATTGTGGTTTGCGCATAGACAAAGATGGGGATACTTTCAGTTTTAAGTTTTCAAGGGACTTTTCAAACCTTTCTGACCTAGAAAAGACCCTAGGATTGCCCTAATTGGAAAAGCTTATAAAAAGCGTAAGGATGAAACCCTAAAGGAGCCTTTAATAAGTCACTTTGGGAAAAGACTCTAAAAGGAGAGAAGAAGAAGAGTGAGAAAGAGGAAGAGAGGAGAAAGAAGCGAGTCTTTATGACTGCTACTTTCCTAAGGCATCCTAATCCCCATTCTAAGTGTATTTCTTTCATCTTTGTTTTCATTTTCTTTAAATGATAAGCGAATACAAATATATCTATGGATTAAGATTTGATTAAGATGTTCTAATGTTCTTTTGGGATTTTACCTTAAGTTAACGTTAATCTAGTTATTTTTGTTTTATTTGGATTGGGTATTGTGATTATTTATTATATCTTCATGCTTTGATAACAAATTGAGAGGGCGAGTCGAATGCAAAATGATTGGATTGGGTTTACAAGAGTTAGGCAATCCAATAGACCATGCAATCAATATAGTCCGTTATTATATGGAGAGAGATCTCATGTAAGACCTGATTGTTTATTAGAGGGCTTAAGATCTAATTAGAGTTGTGGGTCTTTTGTTAATTAAGAGATTGTAAATTTCATAATTCAATTAGGGTTTATGAATTAGGGTTCAATGATTATAACTCGAAAGAGAGTAATCCACCCTACGATAGTCTAGAATTGACACCATAATAATGCATAAATGACTATAATAGCATTGATGATAGGGAAAATCCCATCTCTTATAATTTGATAACTCTTCTTAGTTAATTTCCATTGTAGCGTTTCTGTTGCTCGATTTCAATTTCTTTATGTGTTAAAGTTGCGAATTAATTTCTTGATAATCACTTTACTGTATTTACTTTTCTTTGCAATTTTTATTTTCATTTTATTATTTTCTTCCGAGCCTTAGATAACATAGGATTAGATTAATTAACCTTCCTCGTAGGATCGACCCTTCACATACTACAAATCACGACCCATGCACTTGTGATATATTGAAGGCTATAAATTGTAAAGCTTGTTCTTGAGTCTTTGTTGAAAAATTCTAGAACAACATAAGTCACTATTCCTTTAGTTAAATTATAAGTTTTTATAGGAAAAGAATACATTAAGACTATCTAGATCAGGTGCCTGATCGTGTCATTCGAGCTTTAAAATTTATAAGCCCTCAAATACTGCAAGTACACGAGTCGCAGCTATAGTATAGGAGGTTTCGATCCCATAAGGATGGTACTAGCCTAATCCTAAGTCGTCTAAGACTCAAAGAAAATAATAAAAAGAAATAAAAACTGCATAAGTGAACACGGAATGTAAATATGAGAAATTGATTCAAGAATTGTAAAGCAAAAATTTCAATAAAACAAAATTAAACTTAGAAGTCACACAGATCATAATGAAAATCTATCAAGAGAGTTAGTCAGGTTATAAGAGAGGGGATTTTACCTATCATTAATGCTAATCTAGCCATTTATGTCTTTACGGGGTGTCGATTCTAGACAGTCGTAAGGTTGATTACTCTCTCTCGAGTTTTAACCATTAAATCCTAAATTGTAAAACCCTAATCGAATTATGGAACTTGCAATCTCTCAATTCAGAAATTACCTACAATTCTAATTAGTTCCAAAGCTTTCTAATAAAAAATCGGGTCTTGCACAAGATCTCTCTCCATGAAATTATTGTCTAGATTAATTAAGTGGTCAATTAGATTGCCTAACTCTCATTAATCCGACCTAACCAATTTTAATTGGCTTACCCTCTCGGTTCGTTACCGAAACATGCAAATATATTAATCAATCACAACACTAAAACCAATAAACACAAAATAGCTAAATCAACATTAACTTAAAGTAAAATCTCGAAAAAGAGTGAAGGATATTATCAACAATCCAAAATCCATTTCTATATAATCCATCTCAACTTTATACATTTAAATGAAAAAGGAAATGAAGGGAAAATGGAACTTAGGTTGGACAGTTAGTGAGGCAACGGCATCAGGATACCACCTGATTCGGGGAGCAGTGGCATCGAAATCCACTTATTCTTCCTCCTTCTTCCTCTTCTTCTTCTCTCTCTCTTTAGGGTTTCCAAGAGTGGCTAAATGTAAAGCTCCCTCTCTATCTCTTTATGTTCTTTTTATACTTCTTTATGTTTTGGGTACCCTACGATTTTTCTGAGATTCAAAAGGTCTAAAAATTCCATCGAAAAGTGAAGTTCATGAGTGCTTGTGCGTCTACCCGACACAGGCCACGATCGTGGCTCACATCTGAGCCTTTTGTCACGATTGTGGCATGCAGGCACGATTGTGGGCCATTCCTTGGGATAAGCCATGACTGTGGGCTGTTGTTTCTGTAACACCCCACTCCCGCTAGACCCGAACCCGATATCGACGGTGATATCCGAGTCCGA
>JANIIA010047435.1:0-11522 GCA_027478495.1 Erythroxylum alaternifolium
AGGTGCCTAATGACTGTGCCAGCGGGCTGTTTCCCCCATTGAAGGTGTATCAACAGGCTATTTTACCGACCGAAGGTGTGCTAACATGCTATTTTCCCCACCGAAGATGTGCCAATAAGTTGTTTTACCACCTAATGTGCCTAGCTTCCATGCCAACAGGCTATTTTGCTCACCAAATGTGTGTCGACGTGTCATTTTTCCCACAGAAGGTGCCTAGTGACCGTGCAAACAGGCTATTTTGCCCATCAAAGATTTTCCAACTGGCTTTTTTCCCACCAAAGGTGCCTAGCGTCTGTGTCAACAGGCGATTTTTCCCATCGAACTTGTGCCAACGAACTATTTTTCCCTCTGAATGTATGCCAATAGGTTGTTTTTACCACCAAACGTCTATCCAACAGGCTCTTTTGTCCATTAAAGATGCCTAGCAACCGTGTCAATGGGCTATTTTGCACATCGAATGCATTCCAAAAAGTTGTTATTCCCACCGAACGTGTGCCAAACAAGCTATTTTTCTCACCGAAGAAGCGTAGCAACCATGCCAATAGGGCTGTTTTGCCCATCGAAGGCTTTCAAACGGACTGTTTTTCCCACCGAAGGTGTCTAGCGACTATGCCAACAGTCTGATTTTCCTATTGAAGGTGCCCAAAGGGCTGTTTTCCTCACCAAAGGTGCCTACCACCGCTGTAAACTAGTTGTTTTGCCCACAAAAGGTGTGCGAACGGGTTCTTTTTCCCACCGAAGATGTGCCAATAGGCTATTGTTCCCATCGAAGGTGCCCAAAGACTGTGCCAACGATCTATTTTTCCCATGGAGGGTGCCTAGCGACCGTGCCAATGGGCTGTTTAACCCAAAAAATGTGTGCCGATAGGTTATTTTTCCCACTGAAGGTGCCTTGTGACCGTGCAAATGGGCTATTTTGCCTATCTACGGTAAGCAAACTGACTGCTTTTCACACCAAAGGTGTGTCAACGGGCCTTTTTTCCCACTGACGGTGCCTAGCAACATGACAAACCTGTTGTTTTTCTCACCAAAGGTTCCTAGTGTCTGTGCCAATAGGCTATTTTTCCCACCGAAGGTGCCAAGTGATCGTGTAAACGGGCTATTTTGCCCATTGACGGTATGCCAACGGGCTGTTTTTCCCAGTAAAGGAGCCAAGTGTCTGTGTAAATTGGCAATTTTGTCCACAAAATGTGTGGCAATGTGCCGTTTTCCCACCAAAGGTGCCTAGCATCTGTGTCAACTGGCTATTTTGTCCACAGAATATGTGCCAACGGGCCGTTTCCCAACCAAAGGTGGCTAGCGACCTTGCCAATGGGATGTTTTTTTCACTGAAGGTGCCTAGCGTTCGTGCCAATGGGCTGCTTTGCCCATTAAAGTTATGCCAACCGGCTATTTTTTCACTTAAGATGCCTAGCGTTTGTGTCAACTGGCTATTTTGCCCACCGATGGTGTGCCAACGGGTCGTTTTTCCCACTGAAGGTGCCTAACGACCGTGCGAATGGGCTGTTTTTCTCACCGAAGGTACCTAGCGTCCATGCCAATAGGCTATTTTGCCCACCGAACGTGCGCCAACGGGCTGTTTTTGCTGCCAAAGGTGCCTAGCATCTATGCCAACTGGCTGTTTTGTCCATCGAAGGTGTGCCAACTGGTTGTTTTTCCTACCAAAGGAGCCTAGCGACCATGCCAACGGGTTGTTTTTCCTATCCAAGGTGCCTGGATTCCATGCAAACGGGCTATTTTGTGCACCAAACATGTGTCGACGGGTCATTTTTCCCACCGAAGGTGCTAGTGACCATGGAAACGGCCTTTTTTCCCACTAAAGGTGCCTAGCATCTGTGCTAATCGGCTATTTTGCCCACCAAAGTTGTACTGAACTGGCTATTTTTCCCATCAATGTGCTTAGCGACCCTACCAATGGGTTATTTTTCTCACCAAAGATGTGTCAATGGACTGTTTTACCCACCAAACGTGTGCCAACGGGGTGTTTTTCCTACCAAACGTCTGCCCAACAGGATGTTTTTCCACTGAAGATGTCTAGCGACCGTCCCAAACAGCTGTTTTACCCACCTAAGGTGTTCCAATGGGCTTTTTTTCCCACTGAACGTGTGCCCAATAGTCTATTTTTCCCACCGAAGAAGTGTACAGGTCGTGCCAATGGGATGTTTTGCCCACTGAAGACATTCCATCAAGCTATTTATCCCACCAAACTAGTGCCCAACAGGCAGTTTTTCCCAACCAAGATGCCGGTGACGGTGCCAACGGGTTGTGTTTCTCATCGAAGGTGCCTAGCAATCGTGCCCATGGACTATTTTTTGTACCGAAGGTCTGCCAAAGGTTATTTTTCCCACCAAAGGTGCCCAACGTGCTGTTTTCCCCATCGAAAATGATTGGCGATAATGTCAACGGGTTGTTTAGCCCATCAAATGTGTGCCGAAGGGTTGCTTTTCCCACCAAAGGTGCATAGTGACCCTAAAAACGGGCTGTTTTTCCCAATGACGGTATGCCAATGGGCTGTTTTTCCCACCAAAGGTGCCTAGCGTCTGTGCCAACTGGCTGTTTTGCCCACCAAAGGTGTGCCAATAGGTCATTTTTTCCACCGCAGGTGCCTAGCGACCTTGCCAATGGGCTGTTTTTCTCATTGCAGGTACCTAGCGTCCTTACCAACGGGATGTTTCGCCCATCAAACGTGTGTCAATAGGCTATTTTTCCTATCGAAATTGGCCAGCGTCTGTTTCAACTGGCTATTTTGCCCACTGAAGGTGTGCCAACGGGTCATTTTTTCCACCAAAGGTGCCTAGCGACTGTGCCAACGGGCTGTTTTTCTCATCGAAGGTGCCTAGTGCCCATGCCAATGGGCTGTATTTCCCACCGAAGGTGCCTAGCATTTGTGCCAACTGGCTGTTTTGTCCATCGAAGGTGTGCCAACTGGCTGTTTTTCCCACCAAAGGTGCTTAGCGTCCGTGGCAATGGGCTGTTTTGTCCACCGAAGGTTTACCAACGGGTTGTTTTTTCCACCGAAGGTGCCTAGCATCTATGCCAACTGGCTATTTTGCCCACCAAAGGTGTGCCAACCGGCTGTTTTGGTCATCGAAGATGTGCCGAACGAGCTATTTTTCCCACCAATGTGCCTAGCGACCTCTCCAACGGACTGTTTTGCCCATCGAACATAAGCCAACGTATTGTTTTGCCCACCAAACGTGTGCCAACGAGTTATTTTTCTTACCAAACGTGTGCCCAATAGGCTATTTTTCCCTCCGAAGATGCCTAGCGACCGTGCCAACGGGCTGTTTTACCTAACAAAGGCATACCAACGGGCTATTTTTTCCACCGAACGTGTGTCCCAACAGGCTGTTTTTCCCACTGAAGAAGCATATTGACCATGCCAATGGGTTGTTTTATGCGCCAAAGGCATTCCAACGAGTTGTTTTTCCCAACGAATGTGTGCCCAACAGGCTGTTTTTCCTGCCGAAAAGGCCTAAAGGCATTCAAACGGGCTATTTTTCCTACCGAAGGTGCCTAGAGACAATACGAACAAACTGTTGTTCCCCCCGATGGTGTGCCAATAAGTTACTTTTCTCACTAAAGGTGCCCAAGTACCATACCAAAAGGCTAGTTTGCCCACAGAAGTAGCCCAATGGGCTGTTTTCCCCCCTGAAAGTGAATAGCTACTGTGCCACTGGGCTATTTAGCCTACCAAATGTGTACCGATGGGTTGTTTTTCCCACTGGAGGTGCTTAGTGATAATGTAAACGGGTTGTTTTGCCCATCGACAGTAAGCCAACGGGCTATTTTTACCACCAAAGGTGTCAAGTTTCTGTGCCAATTAGCTGTTTTCCCAATTGAAGGTGAGCCAACGGGCCAATTTTCCCATTGAAGGTGCCTAGCGACCATTTCATCGGGCTTCTTTCCCACCAAAGGTACCTAGAATCCGTGCCAATAGGCTATTTTGCTAACCAAAGTTATGGCAATTGGCTGTTGTTTCCACCAAAGGTGCTTAGGTTTATGCCAACTAGCTGTTTTTCCCACTGAAGGTGTGCCAACGGGCTGTTTTTCCCACCAAAGGTGCCTAGGGACCATGCGAACGGATTATTTTTCCCTCTGAAAGTGCCTAGGGACCACAGACTATTTTGCCTATTGAAGGTGTGCCAATGGGCTATTTTTCCCCCAAAGGTGCCTAACGATCGTACCAACGTGCTATTTTCCCCTCTGAAAGTGCCTAGCGACCTTGCCAACGGACTGTTTAGCCTACAAAAAGTGTGCAGACGGGCTATTTTTTCCACCGATGGATTTTTTTCCCCAGCAAAGGTATGCCAACGGGCTATTTTGCCCACCGAAGGTGTACCAACGGGCTATTTTCCCATCAAAGGTGCCTAACAACCTTGCCAACGGGATATTTTTCCCACCTAAGGTGCCTAGCGTCCGTGCCAACGGGCTATTTTGCACACCAAAGGTGTGCCAACGGGCTGTTTTTGTCACTAAAGGGGCCTAGGCTATTTTCCCCACTGAAGGGGCCTAGCGACAGTGGCAATGAGCTATTTTTCCCACACAAGGTGCCTAGCATCCAAGCCAATGGGCTATTTTGCCCAACGAAGGTGTGCCAACAGGCTGTTTTTCCCACCAAAGGTGCCTAGCAACCTTTCCAATGACCTATTTTGTCTACCGATGGGGTGCCAACGACTTATTTTTTCCATCAAAGGTGCCCAAAGACCATACCAACGGGCTATTTTACCTACAGAAGTTACCCAACGGGTTATTTTTTGCCTTCGAAAGTGATTAATGAACGTGCTAACAGGCTGTTTAGCCCTTCAAATGTGTGTGGACGGGTTGTTTTTCCCACCGAAGGTGCCTAGTGACTGTACGAACGGGCTGTTTTGCCCATCGGCAATATGCCAACAGGCTGTTTTTCCCACTAAAGGTTCCTAGTGTCTATGTCAACTGGTTGTTTTACCTAACAAAGGTGTGTCAACGGGTTGTTTTTCCCACCGAAGGTGCCTAACGACGGTGCCAATAGGCTGTTTTGCCCACCGAAGGTGCGCCAACCTACTATTTTTCCCACAGAAAGTACCTAACGACTGTGCCAATAGGCTATTTTTCCCGCCCAAAATGCCTAGCTTTCGTGCCAACAGGCTATTTTGCTTACCAAATGTGTGCCGACGGGCTGTTTTCTCAACAAATGTGCCTAGTGACCATGCAAACGGGTTGTTTTGCCCATCGAAGACATGCCAACGGGCTTTTTTCTCACCAATATGCCTAAAAATTGTTCCAACAGGCAGTTTTGCCCACCGAACGTGTACCAACGGACTATTTTGCCCACCGAATGTAAGCCAATAAGTTACTTTTCTTACCGAACGAATGCCCAACAGGCTGTTTTTCCCTCTGAAGATGCCTAGCGATCGTGCCAATTGGCTACTTTGCCCACTGAATATACTCCCAACAAGCTATTTTTCCCACCGAAGATTGCCTAGCGACTGTGCCAACGGGTTGTTTTGCTTACCGAAGGTGTTCTAATAGGATGTTTTTTCTACCGAATGTGTGCCAATAGGCTGTTTTTCTACTGAAGTTGCCAGTGATGGTGCCAATGGGTTGTTTTCCCATCCAAGGTTCCTAGCTTCCGTGCCAACAGGCTATTTTTCCAGCCAAACGTGTGTCGACGGGTTGTTTTTTTCACCAAAGGTGCTTAGCATCCGTGCCAACGGGCCGTTTTGCCTACCGAAGGTGTGCTAATAGGCTATTTTTCCTATCGACCGTGCCTAGCATCTGTGCCAACTGGCTGTTTACCCCACCGACGGTGTGCCAACTGATTGTTTTCCCCACTGAAGGTGCCTAGAAACTGTGCCAATAGGCAGTTTTGCTTGCCCAACGTGCCTAGCTTCCGTGCTAATGGGCCATTTTACTCACCAAATGTGTGCTGAAGGGCCATTTTTCTCACCAAAGGTGCCTAGAGACCGTGCAAACGGGCTATTTTGTCCATCGAAGGTTTGCCAACGAGCTTTTATTCCCACCGAAGGTGCCTAGCGTCTGTACCAATTGGCTTTTTTGCCCACCGAAGGTTTGCTGAACGGGATGCTTTCCCCACCAATGTGCCTGCCGATTGTTCCAACGGGCTGTCTTTCCCATCGAGCCTATGCCAACGAACTGTTTTGCCCACCGAACGTGTGCCAACGGGCTGTTTTCTTACCAAACGTCTGCCCAGTAGGCTGTTTTTTCCACCGAAGATGCCTAGCGACTATGCGAACAGGTTGTTTTGTCCACCGAATGCATTCCAACAACCTGTTTTTCCCACCAAACGTGTGCCCAACAGGCTATTTTTTGCACCAAAGATTGCCTAGCAATCGTGGCAACGGGCTGTTTTGCCCATCAAAGGTGTTCCAACGGGCTGTTTCTCTTACCGAACGTGTGCCCAATAGGCTATTTTTCCCACTGAAGATGCTAAGCGATTGTGCCAACGGACTGTTTTGCCCACTGAAGGCATTCGAATAGGCTATTTTTCTTACCAAATGTGTTTCCAACAGGCTATTTTTCTCACCGAAGATGCTTAGCGGCCGTGCCAATGGGGCTGTTTTGCCCATTAAAGGCATTACAACGGACTGTTTTTCCCACCGAACGTGCCAACTGTCTAATTTTCCCACTCGAGATGCCCAAAGGGCTATTTTCGCAACGAAGATTGCCTAGCGATCGTGGCAACGGGCTGTTTTGCCCACCAAAGGTGTGCCAACGAGTTGTTTTTCCCTTCGAAGGTGCCTAACAACTGCACCAATAGGCTGTTTTTCCTGCCGAAGATGTGCCAATGGGCTATTTTTCCCACCGAAGGTGCCCAATGACCGTGCCAACAGTATGTTTTTCCCATATAAGGTGCCTAGCGACTATGCCAATGGGTTGTTTAGCCCACCAAATCTGTGCCGACAAGTTGTTTTTCCCACTGAAGGTGCCTTGTGACTGTGCAAATGGGATGTTTTGCCCATCAATGGTAAGCCAATGGGCTATTTTTCGCACCAAAAATGTGTCAACGAGTTGCTTTTCCCACTAAAGGTGCCTAGGGACCGTGCCAACGGGGTGTTTTTCTCACCAAAGGTGCCTAATTTTCGTCCTAAAAGGTTGTTTTTCCCACCGAAGGTGTTCCAACGGGCTGTTTTTCCTACCGAAGATGCCTAATGTCTGTGCGAACTAGTTGTTTTACCCATCGAAGGTGTCAACGAGCCGTTTTTCCCGTAAAAAATGCCTAGTGACTGTACCAACGGGCTGTTTTTCTCACCGAAGGTGCCTAGCGTCTGTGTCAACGGGTTGTTTTGCCCATCGAAGGTGTGCCAACAGGCCATATTTCCCACATAAGGTGCCTAGCATCTATGTCAACTAGCTGTGTTTGCCACCGAAGGTGCATAGCGACTGTAGCGATGGGCTATCTTTCCTACCCAAGGTGCCTAGCTTCTGTGCCAACGGGCTATCTTGCTCAGCATATCTATACCGACGGGCCATTTTTCTCACTGAAGGTGCCTAGTGACCTTGCAAACGGGTTGTTTTCCTGATCAAAGTTATGCCAACGGGATTTTTTCCCCCCAAAGGTGCCTAGCGTCTGTTTTAACGGGCTGTTTTGCCCACCGAACCTGTGCCAACAAATTGTTTTGCCTACTGAATTTGTTTCAATCGGCTGTTTTGCTACCAAACCTGTGCCAACGGACTGTTTTTCCTACCGAACGTCTGCCCAATAAGCTATTTTTTCCACTGAAGATGCTTAGGGATCGTGCCAACGGACTGTTTTGCCCTCACGAGGCATTCCAACGGGCTATTTTTCCCACCGAACGTGTGCCCAACAGGTTATTTTTCCCACCGAAGATTGCCTAGCGACCGTGCCAACGGGCTGTTTTGCCTACCAAAAGCGTTCCAACGGGCTATTTTTCCCACTGAACATGTGCCCAACAGGCTATTTTTCCCACGGAAGATGCCAAGTTGCCATGCCAACGAGTTGGCTTTCCTACCAAATGTGTGCCCAATAGGCTATTTTTCCCACCAAAGGCATTCCAACGGACTGTTTTTCCCGCCGAAGGTGCCTGGCGACTATGCAAACTGGTTGTTTTGCCCACCAAAGGTGTGCCAACGAGTTGTTTTTCCCTTCGAATATGCCTAACAATCGTGCCAACGGGATATTTTTCCCACCAAAGATGTGCCAATGGGCTATCTTTCCCACCGAAGGTGTCCAACAACCATGCCAATAGTCTATTTTTCCTATCAAAGGTGAATAGCGACTACGTCAATGGGCTGTTTAGCCCACCAAATGTGTGCCGACGGGTTGTTTTTCCCACTGAAGGTGCCTTGTAACTATACAAACGGGTTGTTTTGTCCATTGACAATAAGCCAACGTGTTATTTTTCCCACCGAAGGTGTGTCAATGGGCTATTTTTCCCACCGAAGGTGCTCAATGACCTTGCCAACAGTCTGTTTTTCAATCGAAAGTGCCTAGCGACATTGCCGATAGGATGTTTAGCCCACCAAATGTGTGCCAACAGGTTGTTTTTCCCACTGAAGGTGCCTTGTGATTGTGCAAACGGTCTGTTTTGCCTATCGACAATAAGCCAATGGGCTATTTTTCCCCCCCAAAGGTGCCTAGTGTTTGTGCCCATTAGTTGTTTTGCCCACCGAAGGTGTGTCGACGGGCTAATGTTCCCACCGAAGATGCCTAGCGACCGTGCCATTTGGCTATTTTTCCCACCCAAGGTGCCTGGTGTTTGTAATGGGTTGTTTTACCCACCAAAATTGTGCCAATGGGTTGTTTTCCCCACGGAAGGTGCCTAGCGTTTATGCCAACTAGCTGTTTTACCCACTGAAGGTGTGCTAATGGGCTATTTTTCCCACTAAAGGTGTGCTAACGGGCTGTTTTTCCCACTAAAGGTGCCTAGCGTTCATGCCAACAGGCTCTTTTGCCGATCGAAGGTATGCCAACGGGCTATTTTTCCTGTCGAAGCTGCCTAACAACCCTACCAGCGGGCTATTTTTCCTACCCAAGGTGCCTAACGACCGTGCCAACAGGCTATTTTCCCATCGAAGATGTGCCAATGGGCTATTTTTTCCATCAAAGGTGCCCAACGATTGTGCCAACAGTCTGTTTTTTCCATACAAGGTGCCTAGCGATTGTGCCAATGGGTTGTTTAGCCCACCAAATGTGTGTCAACAGGTTGTTTTTCCTGCTGAAGGTGCCTTGTGACTGTGCAAACAGGATGTTTTGCCCATCGACGGTAAGCCAATGGGCTGTTTTTCCCACCAAAGGTGCCTAGCGACCTAGCCAACGGGCTATTTTTCTCACCGAAGGTGCCTAGTGTTTGTGCGAACTGGCTGTTTTGTCGACCGAAGGTGTTCTAATGGGCTGTTCTTCCCACCGAAGGAGCCTAGCATCTGTGCCAACTAGTTGTTTTACCCATTGAAGGTGTGTCAACGGGCGGTTTTTACCGCCAAAGTTGTCCAGCGAGCATGCCAATGGGGTGCTTTTCTCACCGAAGGTGCCTAGCATACGTGTCAATGAGCTATTTTGCTCACCGAAGTTATGCCAACCTACTGTGTTTCCCACCAAAGGTGCCTAGCATTTGTGCCAACTAGTTGTTTTTCCCACCCAAAATGCCTAATGACCGTGCCAATAGGTTGTTTTCTTGCCCAAAGTGCCTAGCTTCCGTGCTCGCAAAATGTGTCCCGACGAGTCATTTTTCCCACCAAAGGTGCCTAGTGACCGTACAAACGGGGTGTTTTACCCATCAAATGTATGCCAACGGGCTTTTTTTCCCACCAAAGGTGCCTAGAGTCTGTGCCAACTTGTTGTTTTGCCCACCAAAGGTTTGCCGAACTGGCTGTTTTTCCCACTAATGTTCCTAACGATCATTCCAACGGACTGTTTTGCCTACTGAACCTGTGCCAATGAATTGTTTTGCCCACCGAACTTGTGCCAACTGGCAGTTTTTCCTACTGAACATCTGCCTAACAGGCTATTTTTCCACCGAAGATGCCTAGCAACCGTGCCAACGGGCTGGTTTGCCCACCAAAGGTGTTCCAACAGGCTGTTTTCCCACTGAACATGTGCTCAATAGGTTGAGTTTCCCACCAAAGATGCCAAGCTAGCCAATAGGCTATTTTTCGTACCGAAGATGCCTAGCGACCGTGCCAAATGGGGCTATTTTGCCCACTGAAGGTGTTCCAATAGACTGTTTTTCCCACCGAAGGTGCCTAGTGACCACGCCAACAGTCTGATTTTCCCACTGAAGGTGCCCAAAGGGCTGTTTTCCTCACCAAAGGTGCCTAGCAATGCTACAAATTGGCTGTTTTACCCACCAAAGGTTTGCCAACGATTTGTTTTTCCCTTCAAAGGTGCCTAACAACCGTGCCAATAGGTTGTTTTTCCCACCAAAGATGTGCCAATGGGCTATTTTTCCCACCGAAGGTGCCTAATGATCGTGCAAACAGTCTATTTTTCCCATCTAAAATGCCTAGCGACCGTGCCAATCTACTGTTTAGCCTAGCAAATGTGTGTCGAGGGGTTGTTTTTCCCACTAAAGGTGCCTTATGACTGTACAAACGGGATGTTTTACCCATTGACAGTAAGCCAACGGGCTGTTTTTCCCACCAAAAGTGCCTAGCATTTGTGCCAATTGGCTATTTTTCCCACCGAAGGTGTGTCAACGAGTTGATTTTCCCATCGAAGATGCTTAGCGACTGTGTCATCGGGCTATTTTTTCCACCCAAGGTGCCTAGCATCCTTGTCAATGGGCTTGTTTGCCCACCAAATTTTTCCTAACGGGCTGTTTTTCCCACTGAAGGTGCCTAGCGTTTATGCCAACGAGCTATTTTGCCCACTGAAAGTGTGCTGACGGGCTGTTTTTCCCACCAAAGGTGCCTAGCAACCATACGAACGAATTGTTTTTCCCACCAAAGGTTCCTAGCATTTGTGCCAACTAGCTCTTTTGTCAATCGAAGGTGTGCCAACGGGCTATTTTTCCTATCGAAGTTGCCTAACGACCGTGCTAACTAGCTGTTTCTCCCACCCAAGGTGCCTAGTGTCCATGTCAATGTGCTGTTTTGCCCACTGAAGGTGTGCCAATGGGCTGTTTTTCCCACCAAAGGTGCCTAGCGACCGTGCCAACAGACTATTTTTCCTACCGAAGGTGTGCCAACGGGTTATTTTTATTAGTAGTGTGCCCTATGCCAATGGTCATATATGACTTTTGTACTGACATTCTGACTTATTAATAATATATTGATCGTGGATATGAGTTATCAAATCAGAAACATGGATTTATGTTAGAGAACATATATTGGACCGACCCAAAGAGAGAACACTACACGGCTGGTGGCTAGCGTTTTCGTCTCTCATCTAATAAGACATAGGTTCTTTATTTATAGAGAAATCCCAATCCTTATTCTTATCAGGAATAAGAATATCATAATCCTAAATCCATTAGGATTCTGAAGGCCCAATAAGTTTCGGCCCATATTATATCTTATATAATAAAAGCCCGATAACTTAATTCAATCTAGCCCAATAAATA
>JANIIA010047524.1:0-29793 GCA_027478495.1 Erythroxylum alaternifolium
TAATTTGATTAATTAGATTAATTAAATTAAATCAAAGTTATTAAAGATAAAAGGAGGTGGATTTTCGGTTTTAATGGGCTAAATGTGCAGATGAACATTTAGCATTGGTTTGCTACATTTAAGATGGTTTTTAACATGCTTTATCATCATTAAAAGGAGTTATAACCTTAGCATTAAATGGTTTAATGGTTGTCTTTTAATGATACCATGTAACCATTTAGCATTCATTGGATTAAAGAAGAAAGAGGTACATTTGATGGACCCTCTTCCTTCTTTCATCACAAAATTGAAAATGAGATGTATCATTTTAGGTTAGTGGTCTTTTCATATAGCCATCTTAAAACAAATGAGAAGAGTCTCATTTATTAGCTTATTTATGATTGATTAAGGAAAGATGTGATGCATTGGATGCACTTCACTTCTTTCTTTAAGGCTTAACCGAAACTGAGAGAGATAATACAAGGGGTTGCTGAATTTTTATCTCTCTCTCTCTTATCTTGCATGAGATAGCTGAAATTTGCATGCGACATGTCTCATCTTTGGCGTTTTTTTCCTAAGGCAAAATCTCTTCAAGTTTTCTTATCCTTACCCACCAAAGGATCTTGTTAACCAAGTTATCTAAGGAGAACAAGTGGTAGATATGATTGGTCGAGGATATAATAAAGAGAAGAGGATACATCACCCAGGAAAGGATACATTGCCGATGATAGGATAACACAGCAAGGGGTTAAAGCTATAGCAAAGGAGTCAATATAATTCTACCATCTTGTTCTTATGTTAAATATTTTCCTAATACTGTATCATGCATGGCTTGGCATGCATGTTGATTTGGTTATATTGCTTCTGCTGAAATTTGATTTCTAAAAAAAGTTTTGAAATATACCATTTTATCCAAATCTTGCATGCTTAAGTTTTCAATCCAACAATTGGTATCAGAGCTATTTTGTTATGCATGATTTCGGTTCCTATATCTAATGCATGGGTTGGCAATTTTTGTATGTTGTATATTTTTATGTGATAGAAATATATATGGTGTATGTTTTTCTCTTTTGGTTGCCCATAGATTACAAAGTTACCTTGTAAGTTTTCTTCATTTGGTTTGTAATAAGGAGGGTGGCCTTTTATCGTCATGTTTCTTCCTTGACTTCATTTTTCTGTTTTCTTTGATTATGTAATGTACAAAATCATGTAATGATGAAGATGAACAAGTCATGGATTAAAGAAATGAAAAGTTAAAGTTTCGATTTTTACAAGTGCTGGAATTTTTTATTTCATATTCATAAGTGTCGGTTTTTGTGAAAAACAAGTGCAGATTTTTGTTTCTTTTTGGACAAATTTTGGTTTTTTGAAAATCATATTTTTGTTGGAAAAGAAAGGCCATTACACACTTTTTACGAAATGGGCCAAGTCATGTGAGCGAAGAGTTCGAAGCGGAAGATTCAAGTCCAAGAAGATTTTGTTGGGCCTAAAATCCTTGTAATTGTACTTATATTTCTAGGATGGACAATCAAAACTGGCTTATTAATTCATGTGATGAATGAATAAATGAATGCAAATAATATGTGATATTATGCCATTGTATGTCATTTAGAAAATTGTCAACCCTGGGCTTTACCATACATTCACTATGTATGAGATATATAATGAAACAGTATAGGATGGATAATAAATTGCATCTAGACAAGATGATATTTATTAAAACTTAAAGCCCAAAAAGATTGAGTAGGAGAGAATGCTTATATGAGAGTCCACGGTCTCCATATGATGGCCCATTTGCATGTGGTAAAGTGTTACTCCCCACCGGAGGGCATGAATCCTAGATCTTGCATGGTTTGGGTCTCCTAAAGGATAAGTCCACTTATTGGTTATATTGCTTCTGCTGAAATTTGATTTCTAAAAAATGTTTTGAAGTCTACCGTTTTAGCAAAATCTTGCATACTTAAGTTTTTGAACTAACACCGAACTCAATGACATCAGAGCTGGGATATATGACGTATCCATCGATATTTTGAGGCTCAAGGCGTTCAATTGCAACCTCCAACACCATCCCCACCTCCCTCTGCATAAGACTTTGACTAACCCCTTTCTTTTTCAAATTAGTCTTCATCTTTATTTTTATTTTAATTTTTTTTCCTTTAATTTATGTTGTTTCTTTTCTTATATGCTTGTTTCCCCTTTTCACATTGAGGACAATATGTTGTTCAAGTGTGGGGAGGGTTATGAGTTTTACTCTGTATGTGATTTTGCATATTGTATGATAGTTATTAGGTTGCATTTTGTGAATTGTTTGAATGTGTCAATAGCTTAGATGGATTGAAATTAATTTAATTTTAAACATAGTCTATTAGGTTTTGAAGAATCATTAGCTCGTAAAAATTAGTGAATTGGGGTCTTTAGATAAATATACAGCTTAATTAGGATTTAGTGTAAGTTTGTCACCCTCTAAATTGTCACATTCATTCATAATTTAAGGCCTTTCAACTTAAGTATCTTTACTAGTATTTTTCATGGAAACAAGTAGCTAGAACAATAAAATCGATAATAAAATAATAATAAAAAATTTTGTTAAATAAATAACTATTTTGTTGGCCTTAGGGTTATGAATAGAGCCAGTAGCCAGTTGGGAACATGATATAGCTGAGTAACGAAATCGACACGCATCACAAATGTGTGCCTCTGTATTAAAAAGCTATAATGATGTTCCAACCAAGCAACTTAGTAAAAACATGACTTAGTCGAGTAACCAGATCGACATTCATTACCAATGTTTGCCTCCGTGAAAAAAGACTAAGTCCATGTTCAATAAATAAATAAAGAAAAAATGTGCTTTCTAATAAAAACCTACTGAACTTATAATAGCTTGACTTTTCATGAAAAAGTACTTAGGAGCAGTTACAAAGTCTGAATGACCAAAGAATTATTAACGTGTGTGTGCAATTGAAAAGGGTAAATAAATCAACACTTGGATCTGGATTAATTTGTATATTTTGTTCAAATCCCCTAGACGTAGATTTTGCATGTTAATGATTTCATATAACTTGAATGATTTTGTTTAAGATTAAATTTCTTTCATGAAGTTGAAGCCATTGTCTCATTACTGCAATGTGTGTTGTGTAATTGTTATGTGTTTATTGTTTTCTTTGCTTAAGAACAAGCAAATTTTTAGGTGTGGGGATATTGATAGGTGTGAATTGCATTATGTTTTAGGGCTTATTTTGTTATGTATTAAGTGTCAATTTGAATGTTTAGTATATGTTTAGGTTAGAATTGTGTTAATTTGTGTGTTTAAGTGTTTTTATGGGTTATTATAAGTCTTGGACCTTAAATATTATGTTTTTGAGGTACCTTGATGTGTTTGCTAGTGTTTTAGGGTCAACATCAAATAATGGAGAAGTTTAGGTTGAAACAACAGCCCACGAATATGGCATCACATTAAGTCACGATCGTGACAAAAGCATGGGAGCCAGCCAACGATCGTGGCATTTGGGTCACGATCGTGACAAAAGACTATGTCATAGCCCACGAACGTGACAGAAAGGTTAGATGCAGGTCATGAACGTGGCATGCAGGGCCACAAACATGGCTTACATCAGACAAACACACAAATAAGAGAAAACGTCAAGGTTTGAGGAATTTTTCAAACTTTTTCCTCCCCAGACAAACCCTAGGGCTGCTCAAGACACGAAAGGTATTTAAAGAACAAGAAGAACATAAGAGAGGGAGCTTTTCCATTAGCCACAATTTCGAAAATCTACAGAGTTTTATCAAGAGATTGAGAAAGAAGCGAAGGAAGAGAGACATGGAGAAGAAGCTTATATGAAGTACTTCCCGGAATAAGAGTTTTCCCATTGTTGCTGCTACCTTCATCCATTCTCAGTCTTTTTTCGGTGTAGTTTCAATTTTATGATTGCATAGAATTTGGGATAGTTGTTGATGATAGATTTGTTGAATGTTGAGGATTGTCTAAACTCACCTTCAGGATATTTTATCTTTGATATTAATGAAATTTGATTATTGCATTTTTATTTGATTTCTTGTGATTTAAATTCTGCACTTACATAATTCAGTGATAAACTGAGAGGGTGAACCGAGTGAAAAATCATTAAATTGGGCTAATAAGAGTTAGGTAATTTAATAGAACAAGAATTAAACCAAACTAGTAAATTTGTGTGAAGAGAGATCTTGTATAGGTTTCTGGTAGTTTTTGGACAACTTAAGATCTAATTTAGGTTTTGGATAGATTGTGAATCGAGAGATTGC
Source organism: Erythroxylum alaternifolium (assembly GCA_027478495.1). NCBI lineage: Eukaryota > Viridiplantae > Streptophyta > Magnoliopsida > Malpighiales > Erythroxylaceae > Erythroxylum > Erythroxylum alaternifolium. The sequence goes on from JANIIA010047524.1 coordinate 4,261, forward strand.
AATTCCCATTATTCGATTAGGGTTTATAAATTAAGGTTAATGGTTATAACTCGAGAGAGAGTAATCAACCCTAAGACCATCTAGAATTGGTAATCTAGTAAATTCATAATTAGTTAGGTTTTCATTAAAGTCAGATAAAATTCTCGTTTCTTTCAAATGGTAGTTCCTAGGTCGATTATTAATTAGCTTTTGCATTTGTTATCTTATTGATTGCATGATTGAAATAATTTCTTATTTTAGTTTTGTTCATTATTGCAAATTATTTTCGGCCTTAAATTTTAGGATTAGATTAAAGCTCCTCGTAAGATCGACACCTTAGGTACTATACGAATGACTCGTGTGCTTGTAAAATATCGAGGTTAAATTATTAAAGCTATTTCATATCGGAAACCTACGATCACATAGATATCCATCTTACAGGTTTTATAAAAAGCTTATGAGAATTAAGTAAGAGCTTTAAAAACTAAAGATGAACATGTAAAATAATATTGAGAAGGCCCTTAAATTATCTAGACTACTTAATGCAATATTAGAAGGATCTGTATAACTGTCCTGTAAATATTTCTTTGAGGTTAAAAAATTAGGCTTTGTTTAATTATAACAAGACCTTAGAAGCTTACTCTTCTTTGTTAATTTTGAAATCAAAGGGTGGTGTGGCTTAAGGAAGGGATAGTAATAGTAAATTCTTCCATAGATTGATACTATAAGGAGAGATCATAATATAATCTCAAGCCTAAAAAGTGATGATGGTGTAACATTCACTAGTCATAGTGAGCTTATCTCATGTGAAGGATTATTAGCAAAGTTTTTTATTTTTTAGATCTTCATTAAGTTTTGCCTTACCATTTTCTTATATTAGCTCCATTATTCGTTGACTTATTACAGCGCAGCAAGTTGAATTGTTCACAAAGCCTTTCTTAGTGAAAGAAATTAAAGAGATGGTATTTTCTTTTAACCTTAACAAGGTCTTAGGATCATATAGATTTAATACTTAATTTTATAAAAAATTATTTGGATTCAATTAAAACTTATGTCTATAACGTAGTTTAAAATTTTTTTCTATCTTAAGAATGATATCAATATAGAACAAAACTTTTTTTTTATTCCTAAGACTCTTTTTTTTGTTCCTAAAACTTTATATGTAATACCCAATTTCCAAAACGTACTTTTGAGTCATATCATTTTAGAATTAATAAGGTGCATTTCATTCATATGCATAACATAAGCATATATAGATACATGAATGTTGATTTGGAAAACATTGCAAAGATTATATGTGAACTCAATTGACATATTCTGGGGGTATGAAAGGTTTAACATGATGATGATTTGATTGTGTATTGCTTATGTCTTGAATTTTGCTTTGATGGATTATAATTAGTAATTTGGAGTTAATTGTTACAATTAGGAAATTGATGAATTAAAATGAACATTTAGTTTAGGAAAAATGTCAAGTGCAAGATAAGTTGACACATGGAAATTTAGGATGACTAGGCCTATAAAATAAGTGACACGTAGTAGTAGAATTTAATGACAAATGATTTGGAGAATTGAGTGACAAATGGCCTAGGATTTTGGTGACATTTGGCAACTTATATAGAGGACAAGTGGATTACAAAAATATATGAAAAATGTCATTGTAAAATAGTGACACCTAGAACGTAATGAATTAAGTTGATGCAGAAATTGTTTCTGCTGCCTTCTTTCTTCTCTTTCCCTCTCACCACTGAAACATACACACACCTTTACATCTTTCGAATTTTTGTTTCAATTATATATATCGTCACTAAAAATCTTTACAAAATTTTGCATCAAGAAAGCTATATTCTGCTGATCTCTTCTTGTTGTTAAAAAAAAACATTCTACTTCCATCTTGTTCATGGAATTGTGCTTTCATGCACAAAAGGCTAGGTTATCTTGATAATTAAGGAGATAATTGAGCTGATCAAATAATTGAAAGACTGATCTCTTGTGATATATGTTAATAGAACTTAACTATGACTAAAATAGGGATGGATTGTGATAGTAGTGCTCAATGATTGCAAGAAAATGATGCCTGAATGGTAGTTTCTGTTCTATTTAGTATGAATGAAAAACAATATTTTGTGAGCTGTTAAATGAATGTTTTTAAGCTAGAAATTGAGAAGAAATTGATGATGAATTGAGCTATAATTAATGGACTGTTATGAAGGTGTTGTGAATTTGATATGAAAGAGTTTTCTTTTGAATTTGGAAAAAAAAGGGACGTTAGTGTATGTGTAAGAATGATTGTTAGTGGCATAAATGAATATAATTTAGAGAGCTTTAATGTAACTAAGATGGAAGCTGTATTAACATAAATTGAAGTAGCTTTCGAGAGTATGAATTATGGAAAATTTGAAGTGTTAATGATGATCATAAGTAGATGAAATTCGTGGAGAATTGAGGGAAATTGGATAATGCACAATTGGGGCAGTCATCCCACAATCATGAGAAGGTCCCTTAAAATTGTGGCCAAAGCTTTGAAATGATATTTTCAATTTTGTGAATTTATTGAACCAAATGAGGATAAGTCACTCTATATTGGTGTATTTGGACTTGATTCATGCTTGAAATGAACCTAGATTGTTGCTTAATTAATTGGTTAAAGGTTTGATATGTTTAGGTTGTTAATTGATGTCATTACTTAATAAATGGATTGTCTTGATATCAATATTTTTAAATCTAGAGATTTTGAGTTGTTAAAGGAATAAAGGTATTCTTATGAATGCAAATATGATCCAAAGGATATGAATAAGGTGTATTAGGTATGAGTGAATGAGAATTGGGAAATTATGTGAATGTATATTGCTAAAAAAGGTTAATAAATGCATCATTAATGAATTTAAGGTAATCAAACTTACTCAAGGTATAAACCTAAATGCAAAGTGGTAATATACAAGCTATAGTAATTGAACAGTCAAGATTTGTGATTAAGAATACAAACCCAGAAAGGTCAATTGAGCATGCATTGAGCATTAAACATATATATGTGCATGATTATATATTCATATGATTGAACAAATTAGTGATTATGAAGTACGTGTGTGTTGCTTGACTATAGACACACAAGTTGATCGTCAACATCTAGACATTGTCGGTCATCAAGGCAATAACTATTTTGGAGCATACTGTGAGTTAACCTAGATGTGTAAACTCAATTATATATGCTTTTGTTGAATTGTATGTGTAATGTGGAATGTATGAACAATTGAATGATGAATGCTAAACTTACATCCGAAAGATTTGATATATGACATGAGCACATTGTATGAAAAGTACTAAAAGCATGATATGTGAATTGATGCATCTCATTACTCTAAAATGCATAATCAGATAAAGTAGTTATGATTGAAGTAGCCAATGAATGGAAAAGAGCTTAAAGCTCATGATTGCGCCCAAAGAGCCACAGACTTAGATAACAATGAGCCAAGTATCCACAATAGATACGAGATAGTATATGAAATAAGCCTAATATCCATAATGGATACAGGACAATAAATAGGGTTGATAGGTACTTGATCACAACAAAGCAAAACAAAAAAACAAATCACAAGTGCTTTTGCATAAACAATTATATATGTATTAAATGAATGATTTTGATGAACTTGCTGATTTGTTCTAAAATTTGGATATGTAATGTTGGTATATAGTACTTGTTGAAATATGAAAAAATGTGATGTGGTATTCGATATTGGATTTTGTAATATACTTGCTGAATTGAGTTATGAAATTTATTTTGGTGTTTTGGCTTGAGTGAGCACATCAATAATGGTTCAGTCACTGAGTTTGCAAACTCATCAAAATTACATCATTGATTTTTAGGTTCAAGGGAGATCTAGCTTCTAAAGCGATCTCAATAGAATTCTAGTACTGTTATTATGGGACAATAATGGCTCAGAGGTCTGGTCAGCTAATACATTTGAAGTCTAGATAGATGTCTTTTGTTTTAGCATTCCATGTTATAACAAATATTTTTTTTAGTGTGTAATTTTTGTACTGTATAATGCACTAGGATTGAGTTCAAAACTGTTGTGTATGTTCTACTTAAATTTCAAATGTTAATGACATATATAACTCATCATGATTGTGAAGGAAATAAGTATTTGGAATTCTTAAGTTATATTGATGCCTCAAACTATATTTATGTGATTGTTCTTAACGTACCATTTTTGTATAGTATATTCTTGACTATCCATGGATATGTTCAGGTATATGCGCTATGAGAGTGATATGTTACAATTTTTGGTATCAGAGCATGGTTTGGCATCCTTAGGGATACATATATAAGCATTCAAATATGACAACTAATGAGAGACTCGTAAAGTGATCACAATTATTATTTATTATAGGTCATCTGCTATAGGAGATTGCTTATAGACCAAGCTGACTTTGGTAGAAGATTTAGTAAATGCCATAATAGATCATCATGATCACAAACTAGATTGAGGCAGTTAAGGTTTAGTCCAAGAGGCAATCTTTTTCATGCTAGTAGTGGTAGAGATCAAGTGTCTGGAGGACAGACATATGGAGAGCAAACATAACATATGCCTAGTTGTAAGCAATGTGGAAAGAAACATGGTGGATAATGTTAGAAGATATTAGGAGCTTGCTTGCATAGTGGCTCTTTTGAGGATCAAATTAGAGGTTATCCCACAATATTAGGAACACAGTCTAGAGTGAAAGGAGGATCAGTGACTAAAATGACTGTCCAGTAGAATAGAGCTAGTGGAGCAAGACAAAGAGGCTAGTGGAGCAGGATAAAGAGGCAGAGGTACTGGTAAAACTAGCTCAACAGGTCCTAGTGTTAAGAATAAGGTGCAGAGAAACCAACCACAGTCCCAGGTTGGGATCTTTGCTATAAAGAGGCAAGAGGCATATAATTTCCTAGATTTTTATTACAGGTGTGTTACATGTCTTTCAATTTGAGGCATTTGCATTGTTAAATCTAGGATTTACATTTTTATTCATTACTCCACATCTGGTATCTAAACTGCATTGTAAGAGAGAGATGTTGAAATTTGGCTTAGAGGTGAGAACTCCAGTAGTACTGTAGTTATTGGGGAATTATACAGAGGGTGTATTATTCGGGTTGACTAGGCTGAGTTAAAAGTCGATTTGATAGTACTGCAGTTAAAAGAGATAGAACTCATTTTAGATATTAACTGGCTTATTGCACATAGGGTTGTAATGAATTTTTATACTAAAGAAGTCGTTCTTAAATCTCCTACTCAACCAAGAGTAATGTTTCAAGGTGTTAGTTAAGCAGTGCCATCCAGATTGATTTCCTCAATGAGTGCTTTAAGACTGATTCGAAATGGATGTGAGACTTATTTAGCCTATAAGACTGATATCTGAATTGAGCAGAAATTTAAGATATTCCTATTGTTAGGAATTTTCTATATGTATTTCCCACTGAATTTCCATATTAACTCAGATAGAGAAATGGAGTTCACTATTAACTTAGTTCCAGGTACTACTCCTATATCTATTCCTTCGTATAGGATGGAACCTGTAGAACTTAAGGAACTTAAGACTCAGTTACAGGACTTGTTGGATAAGGGTTTTATCAAACCAAGTGTATCACCTTAGGGAACCCCAATTTTGTTTGTGAAGAAGAAGGATGGAACCTTAAGATTATGCATTGATTATAATCAATTGAATCAAGTGACAGTGTAGAACAAGTATCCCTTATGAAGAATAGATGATTTACTCAATCAGTTATAGGGAGCTCAAGTGTTTACTAAATTGAATTTAAGGTCAGGGTATTATCAATTAAAGATAAGAGAAGTTGGTGTACCAAAGAGTGCATTCAGAACCAGATATGGACACTTCGAGTTTTTGGTGATGTCTTTTGGATTAAGGAATGCTCTAACAAACTTTATGGCATTGATGAATAAAGTATTCCAACCTTACTTAGATCATTTTGTGATTGTATTCATAGATGATATTTTGGTGTACTCGAGGAGCAGAGAGGAACATTCTGAACATTTGAAGTTAGTCTTATAGATAATGAGAGAGAAACAATTATACACCAAGTTCAGTAAGTGTGAATTTTGGCTTGATCAAGTGGTGTTCTTGCATCATATAGTATCTGGACGGGGCATACAGGGGACCCAAAGAAAGTTGAGGCAGTGATGAAGTAGGAAACACCTAAACATGTTTCTAAGATTCGAAGTTGTCTTAGGTTAGCAGGTTATTACAGAAGGTTTGTCGAGGGATTTTCATTGATCTCAGCCCCTTTGACAAAGCTTCTGAAAAAGAATAACCTTTTTTTATGGACGGTTGGGTTTTGAGGAGTTTTGAGGAGTTGAAACATTGATTAACTATATCACCTATGTTAGCTATACCATCTAGATCTAGAGGATATGTCATATATAGTGATGCTTCACAACAGGGATTAGGATGTGTTTTGATGTAGTATGGTAAAGTGATTACATATGCTTCAAGACAGGCAAGATCTCATTAGTTCAATTACCCAGTTCATGATTTAAAACTTGTTGCAATGGTGTTTGCTTTGAAAATTTGGAGACATTATTTATATGCTGAGATGTTTTAGATATTTACAATTAGAAAAGTTTGAGATATTTATTGATTCAAAAAGAATTGAATATGAGATAAAAAAGGTGGGTTGAGTTGCTTAAGGATTATGATTGCACGACTGAATACCATCCAGGTAAAGCTAATGTTGTAGCTGATGCATTAAGTAGGAAATCTAATAGCAGTGGGGCACAAATTCAAACATTGAGGTTATCAAACCTAGTTCAACTGAGATCCCTGAATGTTGAGCTAAGTTTGGGAGAGAATGAAGCATTTTTATTTAAGTTAAAGCTTAGACCAATATTGTCTAAAAGGATCAGGAAAGCACAAAGCAACAATCCAGAATTAGTGAAGATTGTAGAGAAGTTAAAATAGAATCCTAATTCTGAGTTTGAGTTGAGAAATAGTGCATTGTGGTTGAAGCAGAGATTATGCGTACCAAATATTGATGGTCTGAGAAAAGAAATTCTAAAGGAAACACACATAGCAACCTATGCTATGCATCTTGGTACTACTAAGATGTACAATACTTTGAAACAACAATTATGGCGGCTAGGGATGAAGAGGCAGGTGGCTGAGTATTTTACGAGTTGTTTGACATGCCACATAATAAGGCGGAGCATTAGGCTCCAGTTAGGAAGTTACAGTCATTACCTATTTCAGAGTAGAAGTGAGAAAGGATTACAATGGATTTTATTATAGGCTTGCCAAGGACTCCGAGACAACAGATACCATATGGGTCATTGTTGATAGATTAAGTAAATCATCTCATTTCTTACCTGTTATAGAAAATAACACATTGGATTAGTTAGCTCATAGATATGTTAATGAGATAGTGACCTAAATAGAGTTCTAGTGTCTATTGTATCAGACCGGGATCCCAAATTTACTTCTAGATTTTGGCGTAATTTACAGTCAGCAATGGGTATAAATTTAAACTTGAGTATGTCATTTCATTGTAAGACAGACAGACAGAGTGAGAGGACTATTAAAACTATTGAGGATATGCTCAGATCTTGTGTTTTATTGTTTCAAGGAGCATAGGATGAATATATAGCTCTCATTGAATTTGCATACAATAATCATTATCACATTATTATTTGTATGGCTCCATATGAGGCATTATTTGGCAAAAAGTGTGAATCGCCTTTGTATTGGGATGAAGAGAGCCTAAGGATTAGTGAAGGCCCAGAGTTGATTCAAGATACCATTGATAAGGTAAAATTGATCCATAATAGGATTAAGGCAACTTAAGACAGGCAAAACAGTTATGCAAATCAACACCGGAGGAATATGGAGTACCAAGTCGGGCCTTGGCAAGGAGTGCTAAGGTTTAGTAAAAGTGAAAGTTAAGCCCTTGATACATTACTCCTTATGAGATTACTGAGAGAGTAGGACCATTAGCTTATAAATTATCATTACTGCCAGAGATGTCTCAAATTCACAATGTGTTTCATGTTAGTATGCTCAGGAGATATCTTTCAGATCCAACAAATGTATTACTGGCACAAGAGATTGGTTGATGAACTGGGTAAAATAGTTGGATACTAGATGAAACAGTTAAGAAATTGTGTAATTCCTTTAGTTAAAGTCCTTTAGAGGAATCATTCAAAAGAAGAAGCTATATGGGAGACTGAGGAATAAGTGTGAAAACAATATCCCCATCTATTTGGTCAATCTGGTAGCAATTTTGAGAACGAAATTCTTTAAGGGGGAGAATTGTAATAGCTAGTTTCCAAAACTTACTGAGGGTTAGAATGTTAGACTTTTAAGTCATATCATTTTAAAATTAATGAGGTACATTTCATTCACATGGATAACATGAGTATAGATACATACATGAATGTTGATTTGGAAAACATTGAAAAGATTGTATGTACACTCAATTAACATATTTCGGGGGTATGAAAGGTTTAAAATGATGATGATTTGATTTTGTATTGCTTATGTGTTGAATTTTGGTTTGATGGATTATAATTAGTAATTTGGAGTTAATTGTTACAATTAGGAAAATGATGATTAAAATGTACATTTAGTCTAGGAAAAAAGTTAAGTGGCAAGACAAGTAGACACATTGAAATTTAGGATGACTAGGCCTATAAAATAAGTGAAACACAGCAATAGAAATGGCTTGGAGAATTGAGTGAGAAATGGCCTAAGATTTTGGTGACATTTGGCATCTTATACAGAAAACAAGTGGATTGTATGCATATATGACAAATGTCGTTATAAAATAGTGACACCCAGCACCTAATGAATTAAGCTAATGTAAAAATTGTTTCTGCTGCCTTCTTTCTTCTCTTTCCCTTTCACTACTGAAACACACACACCCCGTCAAAGCTTTTGAATTTTTGCTTCAATTATGTTCATCATCACTCAAAATCTTTACAAAATTCTACATTAAGAAAGCTATATTTTGCTTATTTCTTCTTGTTGTTGAAAAAAAATATGCTTCCATCTTGTTCTTGGAATTGTGCTTGCATGCATGGAAGGCTAGGTTAGCTTGATAATTGTGGAGGCAATTAAACTGATCAAGTAAGTGAAAGACTAATCTCTTATGATATATGTTAACAGAACTTAATGATGACTAAATTGGGGATGGATTGATTATGATATTGAGGTTAAATGAGTGCTGGAAAATGATGTATGAATGGTAGTTTTTTGTTCTATTTAGCATGCACAAAAAATAATAGTTTATGCACTGTTAAATGAATGGTTTTGAGCTAGAAATTGATGAGGATTTGAGGTACAATTAAGGTATAATTGAAGTATAGTTAATGAACTGTTTTGAAGGTGTTGAGAATCTGATATGAAAGAGTTTTCTTTTGAATGTGGAAAAAAATGGGGATATCGGTGTATGTGTAAGAATGATTGTTAGTGACATAAATGAATGGAATTTGAAAAGCTTTAATGTAACCAAGATGGAAGCTATATTAACATGAATTGAAGTAATTTTTGAGACTATGAATTCTGGAAAATTTGAAGTGTTAGTGATGATCCTAAGTAGATGAAATTCGTGGAGAATTAAGGGAAATTGGATAGTGCACAATCAGGGCACTCATCGCTAAGCTTTGAAATGATAATTTCGGTTGTGTGAATTTGTTGAACCAAATGACTCTACGTTAGTGTATTTGGACTTTATTTAGGATTAAAATGAACCTAGAATGTTTCTTAATTAATTAGTTAAGGTTGACAAGTTTAGGTTGTTAATTGATGTTGTTACTTAATGAATGGATGGCCTTGATATCAATATATTTACATATGGAAATTTTGAGTTGATAAAGGAATAAATGTGTTCTTATGAATGCAAAATATGATCCAAAGGATATTAGTAATGTGTATTAGGTATAAATGAATAAGAATTAGGAAATTGTGTGAATATCTATTACTAGAAAAGGTTGATGAATGTAGGGTTGATGAATTTAATAAAGTTGAATGCAAAGAGGTAATATACAAGCTATAATAATTGAACGGTCAAGATTTATGATTAAGAAAACATACCCGAAAAGGTTAATTGAGCATGGATTGAACATGACACATATACATTTGCATGATTGTATATTCATATGATTGAACAAATTAGTGATTGCAAACTCTGTGTGTATTGCTTGACTACAGACACATAAGTTGATCGTCAACATCCAGACATTGCCGAATCATCAAGGCAATAGCTATTCTGGAGCGTACTATGAGTTAACCTAGATATGTAAACTCAATTATATGTGTTTCTGTTGAATTGTATGTGGAATATGGAATATGTGAACAATTGAATGATGAATGCCATATTAGATCTGAAGGATTTGATATATGACATGAGCACATTGAATGAAAAGTACTAAAAGCACGATATGTGAATTGATTCATCTCATTACATTAAATTGCATAATTAAATAAAGGAGTTGTGACCGGAGTAGCCAATGTGTGGAAAAGAGCTTAAAGCTCAGGATTGTGCATAAAAAGTCACAGGCTCAGATAACAATGAGCCTGGTATCCACAACGGATAGAAGACAAATATAAAATTAGCCCGGTATATATAACATATATGGGACAGTAAATTAGGTTGATAGGCATTCGGTCATAACAAAGCAAAATAAAAAAAGAAATCACATGTGCATTTGCATATACCGTTATATGTACAGTCATATTAATGATTGTGATGAAATTATTGAATTGTTTTGAAATTGTGATATGTCATGTTGGTATACAGTATTTGTTGAAATATATAAAATGTGTTGTGGTATTTAATACTGGATTTTGTAATATATTTGCTGAATTGAGTTATGTAATTTATTTTGGTGTTCTAACTTGAGTGATCACATCAATGATGGTTCACTCACTAATTTCAAAAACTCATCAAATTGTAACGCTGATTTTCATGTTCAAGGGAGATCTAGCTTCTAAAGGGCTCTTAATAGAATTCTAGTACTGTTATTTCGAGGACAAGAATATCTCAAAGGTTTGGTTATCTGATGCCTGTGAAGTCTAGATAGATGACTTTTGTTTTAGTATTCCATGTTATGACACATATGGTCTTTAGTGTGTAATGTTTGTACTACATGATGTACTAGGATTGAGTTCAAAATTGTTATGTATAGTCTACTTGAATTTGGAATGTTAATGACATATATGACTTATTATGACTGTGAAAGAAATAAGTATTTGGAATGCTTAAGTTATACCGATGCCTCAAACTATATTTATGTGATTATTCTAGCATACCATTTCCGTAAAGTATATTTTTGACTATTTGTGGATATGTTCGGGCATATGCGCTATAAGAGTGGTATGTTACGTCGTATCCCTCTTTATTGAAAAGGTATAGACTAATATCTTGTTAACATATTTTACAAGACAATTTCCAAACTTTTGGCTTGAAGAATAAAATAAATTCTTCCATCCTTTGTAAGTCAATCATAAGCTATTTTTATTAAGCTAGGAGAATTAGATAACATTTTACTTGCCTAAAAATTGTTTGAGAATTATTTTCTACAAGGATCTAGTGACAACTATGTTTTCAAGAGAGATATTCATAAAGCCTTTGACATAGTGAGTTAAGACTTTATACTTCTTTCTTTTGAGGAACTTGGCTTCCTAACCCCTTTCATTTCTTCTACCAACAAATATATCTCCATAACTTTATTTAGTTTTCTCATCAATATTGAAGCTTACAGATTTCAAGAGGTGCTAAGGATATAAGGAAAGGTGATCCACTTTCTCCTTTCCACTTTACTATTTATTCTGAGGTTTTATCTTGCATCATCCTAAAGAACATAAGTTTATAAAATAGGTTCAAGTTTCTTAACAAATGTAAGAACCTAGAAATTAATCATCTTGCATTTATAGATGATCTAATATTATTATTTGGAATTAATTCCACTTCGGCTGCTTGTCTTGTCAAATTAGTTGATGAGTTTAGTGTCATTTTAGGTCTATGCATTAATAAAGATAAGTGCTTTGTAATGGTTTCAATTAATGCCTCCAATTTAGCTTAAGATCTTACTACTCTTTCATATTTAAATATTAAGGCTCCACCATTTACCTACTTGAGGTTTCCTATTACTTTTAAGAGTATCTACTGTATAGATTTTCAAGTGTTGTTTAATGTGATAAGAAGAAGATGGGATACCAAATGCCTGTCTAATGTTTGTGAATTGTAGTTAATCACCTTTGTGCTTAGCGATATATACCTTAAAATGTTACATAACAATATCAAAAAATAACCTAGGAACTTTCTTTCAATTGGGGATAGGATTTCAAAACCTTTGGAAATACATTTGCTTACCTAAACTTGAAGTTGATCTAGATATCAACTCTATTCATTTAGTAAACAAGTTGATGATGGATAGAGGCTTTGGGGAATTATCAATGATAGAGAGTCTTTATAAGTCAAATGGTTGTATGAAAATTATTTAAGGAATGCAATCATATAGGTTGTCAAGATTAGAAAGGAGACATTTTTCTGTTTGCTTCAAATTCTTAAACTAATGGAAATTTTACAAACATTGATTCAGTAAAAGGTAGGGAATAGCAACAACACTTAGCCCTTTAAACTTACTTCAAAACTATTCAATTTTTAGAATGTTCTTTCTTTCTAATTATAGAGTTAGTTGTTAATCAACTGAAGGGATAGGTATTGCAATAGTAGGAGCTTAAGTTTGTTCTAAAGCTACTTTCCTCCTTACTCTCATAATCCTAGTCGTAAGGATAGAGATTAAGAAAGGGATTGGCATTGTAACTATAAAAGCTTATGTTTCTTTCAAAGCTAGTTCCCTCCTTACTTTCTTAATCCTAATTAGATAGATAGAGCATTATTGCTAAGGCACTCTTCAAGAAACTTTACTAATAAGACATGTATATATGTGCATACTCCTATCATCAATTAGTTTACATTGGTTTAGAACAAACTCATTTCCTTTAAAATTTCTTTTATGCTCTAGATCATGTAAAGGAAAAACTTTCCATAATGGATCAAATTAGTTATGTCTCATTTGCCCCCTAACCCTAAGTGTAACCTATATTTGGTATCTCTAGAATCCAGTGACCATTTGTTCTTTGAACATTCCTTTTCCAATTAATTATAGAAGGACATTTAAAGGAAATGTAACCTTGATTGCCAAGTTACAAAATGGAGAAGTTTACTTCATTGGATTTCTTGCTTATCACATATAAGTAAAAATAGTGGTAAGCTCATTTGTTTAACGCTAGGCTACTCTATTTATAATATCTAGAGGGACATAAGCCAATGAATATTTAGAAATAGATCCACTATACAGAGTTGGTAAGTTAAAGAAACATTCATCATATTAAGGTGTTGGCCTCTACAAAGGGAACAACTCTCTCTCTTTCTTAAGATATGAAGTTGAGATGTAACTTATGATTTGGAAGTCAAGATATTACTGATCTTGTTACTAGTTAGGAACAAATTACTAATTGGGTTCATATGCAACAAATAACTTACGAGATGAAGCTTGTATTAACTATCTATGTTTCCATTATGGCTTAGTTTGGATCATTGACTTTTCCATATAGGATTTTATTTTTTGGTTTATTCCTTTGAAAACTTCTAGCTTATTCCTAGTAACTCAATTATTTATTTTCCAAAATTCTTTATTATGTTTAATTCTGAATACATTCTATTTTGTTAATTTATTGATGGTTTATTATAAGATACAACTACTTCATATCGATTATATTTACCACAAATAGCAGGTGAAATACAAAGCTCGAGAACTTTCTACTTCCTTTTTATTTCCTTCATCCTTTATTTATTTCATTGATCATATTTGTACATTATAATATACAAGAGGGAATTAATTATTTTGAGCCCTATAATGTTTTACCTTTGTAAATTAATTTCATCATATTACCTTAATTGGCAATAATTCCAATAATTTTTATAGAAACAAGGAAAATTAAGATGAATTATAGAAGTATTATTTGTAATTAATTTGGTTAGGTAAATAAATTGAACATTAAAAATAACATAGTTCTAATTTGATCCAATGATTTGAAAATGGATGCTTAATGTGTATAATGACATTTTTCTATAACTCAGGAATATTCTTAAGTTAAAAGTAGAATCTTTTATAAGTAATTTAGCATATCATTGGGATGCATCATTATCATCATCATCATCATCATCATCATAATAATAACAATAATAATAAATGTTTGAATAAATGAGCATAAAAAATCACTCTATTAAGGTTTAGGGATGGGAATTGGTCGACCTATGAGCTGGTCCCATCAATTTTTTAAAAATAATTTTTTAATTAAAAATGTAAAATAATGTCTTTTTTAATTGGATGTTGTTTTTCTTAGAAGAGTTAAGTCTCAGGTCGATTTGGGCTTAGGCTTGGCCCATGGGCTGATTTATTGAAAACACTTAAATCTGGCCCTATGAGTTGGCCCATTTCCATCATTGTTTTGGTAAGATGGTTCTTTAAAAAGAGGATTTCATCCTCCTTCTCTCTATCCCTTCTGCGTTGCGTTAGCCAAAAATGTTTTCTAAATTCTCCTTTTATATATATTTTCACCTACTTCCTTTCCATCCTTTAACCTTTGGTCTTGATTGCTTCCTTTTTATGCATTTCTCTAGTAACTTGTTTCACTAAAACTTGCTACTGCTCCTTCCCCCTCCTTTCCAGCTCCTCTTGTCCCTTCTGCTCCTCTTACAAGAAGTTCCTCGTCTTGTCCTCCATCTTCTTTAACTTATCTTAGATCCTCTTTAAACAACTTTCCCTCGAGGCTTGTTTCTCTATCCTTTACCACTGTAACTCCTTTTCCACCTTCAACCTTAGCCCTTATTCCCTTTGCTCCTGCTCCCCTAATCATTTGTGCCTTTCCCTCTAATACTAATGTAGTGACTACTCCTTCTCTTTATAGATCCTGGTGTCAAGTTATTTGGGACCATTCTATCACTCCTAAGCTTCATTATATATCCCTCCTTTTCTTCTTTTGAATCCCTTTTAATGGCTCCTTTTATTGAGATTTTAAATGTTAGTACTACTAGGTATTCTATTACCTTAATGGAATTATATTATGATAAAATACGTACCTTTTTATAGATGCCAAATTAGGAGAAATCCAGATGGAGCAATCTTGGACTAGTTCAAAGACTAGTAACAAAAAAGGAAGAGACCTTGAAACTTATTTAGTGAGCCTCTCAGTCTACCTCGGCCTTAGTTAATTGGATAGTTCGCTTATAAAATCTATTTTTTTAGAGGAAAATACTACTGGGGTTAAGAGAGCTAGCTTAAAAAATGTTTGTGTAAAAGTTGATTCCTAAAAGGCATTACTTAATACTTTAAAGTTACTAAGACTCAATAATATAGGTAGTTTGACAGAAGATGAAATAAGCTTGTCTTATCCTTGAAAACCTAATTCTTAATCCCTCAATAATATTTAGAAGGCCACTAGGAGGCTATTCAATAATCAATATTTTCAATAGTTACACCTCGCATCCTTTCTCAAAGGTCCCTGAGGTTCCAATTGACTTTGCTCTAGAAACTCACTTTGTAAATGTGGCATCCTCCTAGGCTTCTTCTTAGGTAAAGGAATAACATGTTAACTTAATAATTGGTGAAGCCCTTGTTATTCCAACATTATTCCTAGCCACTCAAAAGCATCTCAACTAAACAAAGACACTAGAGTAGTATCTTCTTTTATAACTCCTAATCAAATTGAGTCGAGTAACATTTTCCATCTATTAAATGAAGATCCCTTTACAACTAAAGGAAAAGCCTCTAGTAGGAAGAAGAAATAAAAAACTACCAAAGTTTTAGGTTGATGTCTATCTTTACTCAAAAACTAAGGTGTTTAAATAATCCCAATAATCAATAAATACTAATGATACTTTTTTTCATGTAAGGATCATTTTTTTGAATTAATATACTTTAGACAAAAATAAAAGATGAACCATTCTATAAAGGTTTTTGGTTTATTAATCGAAGTTAGAAGACCATCTCTAACCATAAGTTAGAAGACCATCTCCAACCATTCTTATTATTACAATGGTAGAATCATCATGGCTGATAAGCCAATTATCATCAAGATTCTACACTCTAAATCTTTGGCCAATTCATCCATATTTTTACTTAGTTATTGACGTTAAACATTCTAATGGATATCACATTTGTCTACAGCTATAATGTAACCTCATACAGGATTACTTTGTAGTATGATATTAACTTGCTCTCTAGTTCAATCTCATCACCTCAACTAGTTATTGGTGACTTTAATAACATCCTCCATAAAAATGAGGCTAATGGAATTTTCTATTTAAAGTATCAAGTTGATAAATGTATGTAATGCTTATTTAATGCTAGAATTGAGGATTTATCCCATAAAAGGAAATTTTACACGGAGTAATAAATAAGTTAGTAAACTTCATCTAAGGAAGAAACTCGATTAACTCTTGATCAATGGATCCTAGTCCTTGGTATTTTCTAAAATCAATTGTAAATTCTTGGCCTCAATGATATATAATCATTCTACAATTAAATTAAAAGCCAATCTAAGTAATTGGAAAGAATAATGCTTATTTATATTTAATACTTTTCTAATCGCTCACTCATATTTTCTAGATGTTGTCTCTAAAGGCCTATTTGTACCATTTAAGAGATATATTCCTTAAATGTTGCTACAAATTAAAGGCCATTAAGTTGGAACTTAAAAATATTAACTCCAAAGTTAGAGTTGACTCTTTACTTGTTTTAAACTCTACCAAGGATTCGCTAATTAGAGTGTAAAACTCCTTTTTTATTACTCCAAGATGTCTTACATTACTTCTACATGAAAAATTATCTTTGAATAACTATACTACATCCCTCATCAATCAAAACTCCATCGTTAAGTAAAGATCAAAAGTTATATTAATTAAAAAAAGAGATGATAGTATTAGGTATTTCCACAACTACATACTGAATAAGAATAACTCTAATATAACTATTTCTCTTATGGATAAATAAAGCATTATCTAGCATTCTTAAGAGGACCTCAAAGCTCATACTACTTCATAATTCAAAGGTATCTATCAATCTTATAAATGCATAACTAGGGAGGCTAAGGTAATGCTCTCCTTTATATCACATTTTATTACTAATCAAAAAATTCTTGTTATCACTACCCCATTCCTGCTAAAGGATGTTAAGAATATTATCTTTACTATGGATCCTCATAAATCCCCTAAACCTAATGGTTTCAATGTATTTTTTATTCTTAAGTTTTGGAAATTTATTGGTGATATCATTACTAGAGTAGTAGTTGAACTCTTTAACTCAAGCAAATTGCTCGAGGAATTTAATAGAAACCTTATCTTTCTAATTCTAAGACCTTAAATCCTAATGGTTTGAATTATTATAAACTATAATATGGTATAAAAGGTCACATCTAAGTTGCTAGCCAATAGACTTAACCCTATTTGTTCTTCACTCAATGATATTAGTTATGGTGCTTTCATTAAAGGTAAAAGCATTAAATATATTATTATTATTACACCATATTTATTTTTAAAATATTATAAGGATGTAACTATTAGATTTATGATTGAAAATAGATTTTAACAGGGCATTTGACTCTATTGAATGGAGCTTCTGACCTGACATTTTAATGACATTTGCATTTCCCTTAAGTTTGTGAATTGGATTTTATTAATATATAACCGCCACTATATTCAGAATAATCATCATTGTTGAACCATTTGATTCCTTCGAAGGCTTCAAGGGAATAAGATAGGAAGATCCACTCTCACCATACATGGTTTACTTTACATGGAAGTGTCTCTAAGGATCATAAGGAAGAATGTGAACCTAGCTAGTTTATTCCACTTCCATTATAAATGCTTGAAGCTTCATATGTTTGACATTACTTTTACATATGGCATTCTATTATTTTGTATAGATGACATGAAATCTATTAAGATACCATTAAACTCACTTGATTAGTTCCAGAAACTATTATGACTAGCTAGTAATATAGATAAAAGCAATCTTTTCTTCTCATCAAGTATTTAAGAATTAGTTGAAGATATAGCTCTCCTATCTACTTTTCAGCTATCATATCTATCTTTTAAATACCTTGGGATCCACATAATGGCCTCAAGCACTTCTTATCTTAAGTTTTAACCCTTGTTTTATGCCACTCATAAGAGATTTGGAAGTTGAAAGAACAAATCTCTCCATGGTAGGTAGGTTATAGTTGGTGAAATTGGTCATTTCTTACAAGTTCAATGGTGTTGTCACCTTTATCTACCTATAAACCCTTGTTTTATGCCACTCATAAGAGATTTGGAAGTTGAAAGAACAAATTTCTCCATGGTAGGTAGGTTATAGTTGGTGAAATTGGTCATTTCTTACAAGTTCAAAGGTGTTGTCACCTTTATCTACCTATAAAGGTCATAAAGGATATATAAAGAATGTTCAAAAACATTTTTTGAGGTGGCAACCTCAATAATAACTCAAAACCTAAAGTAAAATAGATGGAAGTTTGCAAATCTAAAGAGCATGAAGGGTTAAGGATTAAAGCAATTAGAATAATAAAGAAGGTCCTTTTTAACTAGAGGAAATTGGAAACTATTTGTGGATAAAGAATCAATGTGGGATAATGTTCACAAGGTTACTTGCTCTAAGTTTTAATATTTATAACCTTGGTAAATTATATAAGCGCACGGGTCTTTTGCATCGTACCTAAGGTGTCGATCCTATGAGGAGGGCTAAGCTAGTCCTAAAATCTAAGGTTGTCCTAACTTACAATAATTCTAAACAAATAACTAATGCAAAAATTAAATCAATCAACAATCAACTATGAGAAATTAAAGTGCCAAAGTGAAAACAAGATAGCGATCACACAACCCAATTCGAAATTAAACTAGAAATCACCAAGTGAGAGAAAGGGAATTTTGATTCGAAATTAATGGAAACTTAACCAATTATGCAATCACGGACTTAACAGGGCTAGATGGTCCTAGGGTGAATTACTCTCTTTTAAGTTATAATTCTTAACCTTAATTGATGATCCCGAATTTAAATTATGGAATTGCGATCTCTCGATTCGCAATTAACCTAAAACCTAAATTAGTTTTAAGTTGTCTATTAACCTATAAGAAACCCATGCTCGATCTCTCATCACACAATTCTACCTGTTTGATTCAATTCTTAACCTATCAATTCACCTAACACTTGTTAGCCTAAATTGATTATTTTTACCTGGCTCACTCTATCAGTTTATTGCTAAGTTATTAAGAGCAAAATTGAAATCACAATGAAAACATAATTAATCGATTTTTATTAATCTAAAAAATCAAGATCCAAAGGTTAGTATAAACACAAACTCAATATTCAACACAAGCGACTCTCAACACCTATTTCAATCTTATACATGAATAAAACTGAAATAAATGGAAAATACATTGGGAACAAAGTTGGGGAGGCGACGACAGTAGGAAACCACCTGTTCTGGGAAGTACGTCACATCTAGCTCATCTCCGTGTCTCTCTTCCTTTGTCTTCTTCCTCAATCTCTTAGTATCTCTCTAGTTTTTCTCTTGGAATTGGCTGAATCAAAGCTCTCTCCTCCCCATACTTTGCTGGCTGTTACATCATATTTTATTTATATCTTCGAGGCTCTAGGTCAAAGTCGAGGTCAAAACGGTCCAAAAATTTGTCTGAAACTTGAGTTTTGCTGCCAGCCTAACACAGTGCACGATCGTGGCCCTGCCTGCCATGATTGTGGCATGTGTTTTTTCCTTTTATTCAAGATTGTGCCCTGAATTGATGCTCTCTGCCACGATCGTGCACATCATGATCGTGGCCTATCTGCTTCTAGTTCTTCCTCTTCTGTCACAATCGTAGCCTATGCTTTTTAGCCCGAAAACTCTTTAACTCTTCTCGTTCTTCCCTATTTACCCTGTCACACTAGCACACATATAAAGGCGCCTAAAAATGTACAATTTAAGCTCAAAGATTCAAACTAACCCATAAAAACACTTAAGCACAAAAA
Source organism: Erythroxylum alaternifolium (assembly GCA_027478495.1). Taxonomy (NCBI): domain Eukaryota; kingdom Viridiplantae; phylum Streptophyta; class Magnoliopsida; order Malpighiales; family Erythroxylaceae; genus Erythroxylum; species Erythroxylum alaternifolium. The sequence continues at coordinate 24,315 of JANIIA010047524.1, forward strand.
CTAACCTAAGTAAACCCTAAATGCATACTAAACACTTGAAATGACATTAAAATACTTATCAAATCTAACCTTAAAGCACAATAGAAATCATAAATATCAGGGTTAATGAAGTTTGATTTATTGTGTTTTCATTGAGTTATTTGTGATTCAGTATATGTGCTTAACAATTCGGTAATAAATTGAGAGGGTGAATCGAGTGAATATCATCAAATTGGACTAACGAGAGTTAGGTAGTTTGATAGATAAGAAATGAGTCAAATCAGTAAAATCGTGTAATGATAGCTCGAGCATAGGTTTTTTGTAGGTTATTACACAGACTTAGAAATAATTTAGGTTTTGGGTAGGAAATCGAGAGATTACAATTTCATCATTTAAATTAGGGATTATAAATTAGGTTTAAAGGAAAAAATTCAAAACGACATCGTTTCCTGTGGCACAGCTTGGGCAAACCATGATCAACCCGTGGCTTGTCCAATGCCCAGCCAGCCCGGGCTAAAAATGGGTCGGGCTGGTAGACTGGGTCATAATTGTCATGCCTACGAGAGAGGGTTATCCACCCTAGGATCGTCTAGACCCAGTAATTCGATAATTTCACAATCAATTAGATTTTTATTAAATTCAGATTAAAACCCACTTTCTCTTAATTGATAGTTTGAACGGTTGATTCTCGATTGGGTTGTGCAAATTTGCTATTTTGTTTATATTTTATGAGTTCAATTCTTGATATTAATTGTTTGATTGATCAATTTCTGCATTAATTGTCTGTTTTAATTTTTTGCAAAATTTAGTCAAGTCTTAGATTTTAGGATTAGATTAACCCTCCTCGTGGGAACAATACCTTTGGTACTACACGAACAACTTGTGCACTTGTGAAAACATCGAGGTCATAAATATTTAAACTTAGCATATGTAACCTAGCGATCAAGTTTTTGGCGCCGTTGCCAGGGAGGCGATTAATTTAGTTCTTTAGTCTAAGGCTTTTCCTCTAACTTTTGTTTTTAAATACAAAATAAAAAATAAAAATAATATATGTAAAGTAGAAACACGTCAAGACTTCTTAGAGTGAGAATAAGATATCTGAAGAGTTGAATGCTAAGAAGAAATTAAAAGAATGATCATGGAGGATGTCTATTATAGGGAGCAGGGGACATTTGCAGAGTTCAATGAGCCCCAATTTAGTTGGGAAAATCATTATCCTTACATGAACTCGTACACTTCAGGGTGGCAGAACCACCCAGATTTTTACTGGTCCGACAATGCAAGTACTCACATGGGACATCAAGATCTATTTGAATTTCAACATGATGAATCTATTTCGTGGGATTCCAAGCTAGACAAAATCATGGATAATCTCACGGATATGGAACAGAACCAGTAAAGATTGGAAGAGAAGTTTAAGTGAGTAACAGAAAATCGTGCCTCTTTTATTCATAATCTAGAGGTTCGAATAGGCCAGCTTTCCAGGGAATTTTGTAAGCAAAGTGTGGAAAACTGTTTATAAAGCATGAATGTCAATTCAATAGAGCCATGTCAGGCATCAAACTTAGGAATTAGGTAGAGCTAGAAGAACCAGTGAGAAATCAAGCTAAACCTGACTTTAGAGAAGACTAAAAAATCAAAGAAGAGGATGAAGAAGATAATGTTATTATTCATCAGTTCTTAATATACCATATGTGAACATGTGCACATCGAATTTTAGGGAGATGTTCAAGGAAAGAACTCTATCTTTTGGAATGATGATGCTCAAATGACATTCAACATGAATGATGTAATTAAGACTCCGAAGGTTAGTAGCTCATTTAGGATAATTGATGTGTTCGAATCTTCTGAAGAATAAGAGGATGAAGAACAAACGATAACAAACATAGAGTTTGAAGAAGAAATGAAAGTCCCTACTCGTGAAGCGGAAGAAGTAGAGAAAACGAAAGTGATTAAGGAAGAAAGAGAGCAACTTACCTTCGTACAAGACAAAATTTTGGATTCAATGGAAAACTCAGGGAGTTTCATTATTCCTTATTTTATTTACAGCTTGTTAGTGAGAAGGACATTGATGAAATTAATTAGTTTTCTAAACTTTATCAATATTGTCCTTCTGTTAATTTTGTAATTTGTAGCTTACTTATAGGCTACAAAACTGAGGTAGAATGAAAAGGGTGGAAGCAAGCTGCTCATAATTGATCCCAGCTAGGTTTCCAATGAAAGAAGAGCATCGAGCTACTGACGTTAAAAGAAGCGCTGCATGGGAGGTAACTCATGGAAAATTAATTTCTTTTTTATTTTTATTATAACATTTGAAATTTGTAGTTAAAACTATTTTTGATTTTTGAATAAAATCAAGACATAATAGGATTTCGAAAAAAAGTGGATGATGTATCAAGCAAGCAAAAGAGAGGTGAAAGGGGACCATAAAAGAATTAAAGAGTGAATGTGAAAAGATGGGAAAAAGAACAGACAAAAGAAGACAAATAAGGAGAGTGGAAAACCCTAGGCCACGATCGTGTCCTACGACTGGGCAATAACAAGGGAGCAATTTCTTTAAAACTTTTACCATTTTACCCTTTTAACCACCTATATATTCAGTTTTAACTTCACTTTTACATTCGCTTTCATTTTCACTTTATCTCTCTAGACTACAAGCTCACAAAAGCTCTCACATCTCTATAAAAGTTTTAACATTTCAATTTTCTTCCAAATTCTACCAAAATATGCCGCACATTAAACAATCTGCCCGACGTGAGCAAGTCGGATGAAATCAAGTTGCGGGACGTGGAAGAATCGAGCAACAAACTTTGGTGTGCCCTTCCTGATTTACATGGTGGAGGAAGGTATTCGTTTCCAAACTCTTATTACTAGAAAGATTGTAGCTCCCAAGTACTTTGCTTTTGAAACACTTGATATGCTAGAGTTGCATAAGAGAGTACAAAATTTACCGAAGAGAATCCAGTGGGCCTAATTCATATGGTTCCAATTTCCTGTCTATCAGGGGCTCACATTTGAATTCTTTAATTTATTGACCTATGACCCTACGAACCCCAAAAAATTGTGGTTTAGCTTGAGAGGAAGAGCTTACGAATTGAACGTAGAACTCATGTGCGATATGTGTAGATTCCCCGAATCCTCCATCGTCGATTAACATGAGGATTTTCATCCTTCTTAATATTGGAATGATCTTACTAGAATTGAGCCATTTCATGCTAAGAATGCTTATAACAACATTGTAAGGTCCCATGAACACTTATTGTTGAAAAAATTCATGTGTCAACTAGTTTTTAACAAAATAGAAACCTATAAGTGTTCCACAAAGGAACTTTTTATGTTGTGGTACATGGACCATAGTATTCTAGTTTGCACATCCACACATGTGTTTAATGCTATTGTTACAACTCCACACAAGCGAAGCAACAATTTAGGAATGGGGTACATAGTGTCTGCCATTGTAGAATATTTTGGCGTGTATCGGAGTGGACTAAATGTTCACCTCCTTAAATTCCTAAACCATCATCACTTATGGCGAGTTGAGATCCTTCATTCCCACAACATGGAACTTAGGGAAATTAGAGAAAAGACACATGTCAAAATCAGGGCAAGTCAGGCAAGTTTGAACTTAGTGTCATCTTGGCAAGCAGAAGAGACTTGGAAGGAGGTTTTGGATGCAATCTCTGAAAATAACAAGAAACTTACCGAAAACACCAGAATGATGATGGAGATGGCCTAAAAACAAAGAAGCCAGAGCTGGGATATCTATCAGATCCACAGATATTTCGAGGCTCAGGGTGTTCAATTGCTGCCTCCGACACCATCACCACCTCAATCTCCAGAGGATTTGTGTCTAACCCATTTATTTTTCTTTTTCAAATTAGCCTTCAGTTTTAATTTTTATGTGTATTTCTATTTTATTTTTCTATTACTTTAAATTATGTCTTTTCCTTTCTTTTATGCATTTGTGTGTTCGCTTTACACATTAAGGACAATGTGTTGTTCAAGTGTGGAGAAGGGTTATGTATTTTGCTTTTGAACGTGACTTTTCATATTGTTGATAGTTATTAGGTTGCATTTTATGAACTGAATGAATGTGTCAATGGCTTAGATGGAGTGAAATTTATTTAATTTTGAACATAGTCTATTAGGTTGTAAATAATCATCAGCTCAAAAATTTAGTGAATTAGGATTCTTTGTATAAATATACAACTTAATTAAGATTTAAAGTAAATTTAGCACCCTATAGGTTGTCACATTCAATCATAATTTGAGGCCTTTCAACTTAAGTAGCTTAACTAGTATTTTTCATGGAAATGAGTAGCTTAAACAACAAGGTAGGCTAATAACTTTAAAAATTATTTTTGTTAAATAAATTACTATTCCACTTTCTTTCGGGTTATGAATAGAACTTGTAGCCAGTTGAAAACGTGATATAGTTGAGTAATCGGATCGACACGTATCACAAATGTATTTCTTCGCGTCAAAAAGCTATAATGACGTTTCAACTAAGTTGTGTAATAAAAACATGACCAAGTTGAGTAACCAGATCGACATTAATTACCAATGTTTGACTCTGTGTAAAAAGACTAAGTCTATGTTCAAAAATAAAAATAAAATAAAATAATAATAAAAATTGTGTTTCCTTAATAAACCTATGGGACTTGTAGTAAGCTTGACTTTTTATGAAAATTTACTTAGGAACAATTACAGAGTCTGAATGACCGAAGAATTATTAATGTGGGTGTAAAATTGGAAAGGGTGAATGAATTAACATTTAGATCTCGATTAATTTGGATATTTAGTTCAAAGCTCCTAGACATAGATTTTGCTTGTTAGTGATTAGACATAATTTGAATGATTATGTTTAAGATTAAATTTATTTCACAAAGTCGAAGCCATTACCTCATTATTGCATTGTGTGTTGTGTGTTGTTATGTGTTTGTTGTTTTGTTTGCTTGAGGACAAGTAAACTTTTAAGTGTGGGCATGTTGATAGTTTTGATTTGCATTGATTTGCATTAGTTTTTAGGGTTTAACTTGTTATGTATTAAGTGTTAATTTGAGTGTTTAGTGTGTGTTTAGGTGTGAATTATGTTACTTTATGTGTTTAAGTGTTTTTATAAGTTATTTATAGGTCTTTGAGCTTAAATGTTATATTTTTGAGGTACCTTGATGTCTTTGTTAGTGTTTCAGGATAAACAACGAAGAACGGAAAAGTTTCGAAGAGTATCGGGCCAAAAACACGACCTACAATCGTGGTACAACAGGCCACGATCGTGAAAGAAAGAGGGGAGTTGACAGGACCTAGGCCACGATCGTGCACTTTAGGCCACAATCGTGACAGAGACGGTTAGTCGCTGGCCACAATAGTGGTCGGGCTGACATGAAAACTCAGGTTTTGCAAGACTTCTCAAATCATTTCGACCCCGAATCAACCCTAGGGCTTCCAAACTATAAATACAACATTAAGGGACAGAAGAAGCAGACGGGGAGAGAGTACA
>JANIIA010047602.1:0-11514 GCA_027478495.1 Erythroxylum alaternifolium
TATATTTGAGACAAAAAAGACAAGATTCTAAAGCAAATTGGAGCACAAATGTTTAACAAGTTAATGAAGATGGACAGATGGAAAAAACAAGAAGCAAAATGACACTACAAAATTAATAAAACACAAAGGATAAATTAGTTGAAAGCTAGCGTAAAACGTTAGCGTTGCGCTAGCATTGAAAGCTAGTGTAAAATGCTAGCATTTTAACAAGTATGAACGCTAGCATTTTAAAAAGGCAGAAGGGTTAAGAGAAGGCATAAACAGGAGGGTGAAATTACCAATCTTATTCGTCCCATCAGCTACAGTGCAGAAATGGGAGGTTACGACTTGGTGTGGCTAGGAAAGAGAGAGGAGTAGGGGCCTTGGCTTGAAAGAAGAAGAACTACGACTAGGCTGGCATTGGAGAAAGCAGAAGAGAGCTACAGGTAAAGAAGAGAGGAGTGAATAGTTAACGTGGACCAAAACCTCATTGCATTAAATTGTCAAATCGATGAATAGTAGTGAGTAGCAGAAGTTTGCTGTGAGTGAAGAGTAGCTAAAGATTTCGGTAGGGTTATAAGTGTGGGGCCTGAAGTATTTTCTTGGGAAATCCATGGAAGGATAAACGTCCCGACACCGGTTCGAAGGTAATATCGACGTTGACGACCCGAGTTAAGCATTTTTTTAATGTTTTTATTATTTCTTTCTCTCATTAGAAATTAATTGTGTTATCTTATGTTAATTGATTTGGGTTTTGTGTATGGATAATCGAATTTTCATTATTGTTCAGTTATTTGTGTATGGACCCATTAGAATTATAAATGGATGATTTTAATGTGTTCATTGAATCATTTGATTGCATACCCATTGCTAGAATTTCGATATAATTCGTAATTGTTATGTTGAAATTTATGTGCAGCAACTAATGATTCGTAATCATTAGGGATGACATGACCTAGGTTAAATGACGCATCGTATGTGGTTGTTGCCTTGATTAATCAGTTTTCCTAATTTTTAATGCTACTGCCTAAGTAAATCTAGAGATCATATCTTAGGTTATTTGGTGGTTAGGTTTAATCAATGATTGTATCTTGATTAAACAAAACCTAAGGAAAAACTTGGGTTAATTATTAACCCACAATTAATAGTTTTTAAGGGAGGTTTAAGAAAAACAAATCAATGAAATATGTTTAATTAGGGTGTGGGCCAAGATTGAATCAAAAAGCCAGATCCTTAACGAATTCCCCAATTTTACCATTTTAGTATATTTCCTTTAATTTTTTTATTATTTAGTTTCATTTTATTTTCTTATTTCAAAAATCCAAACCTCCTATTTTTCCTAAACACCTATTAATTTCATTTCATAAGCTAACCAAACACTCCCTATGGGATCGACCTAGACTCACTACTGCTACAGTAGTAGTCTAGTTATTTTATTTTGACTAGTGTTACGATGCGCCGGTCAGATACTAATGTTGGGTTTGCCATAGACGCATGCATCATATGTATGAGAATGCAGCGGAAGTTTCTGAATATAAATTTCGACCCTATGACAACCTGCAAAAGCCAGAATCACACATGCATGCATGGATATGTAAAAGAACATGAAATATAGAACTTTTTACTTTTTGTTTCTCCCCCTTTCTTGTTTCTTCTCCTTGTTTGGGTTGTTGGAAATTCCAAACCCTTCGTTGATCACCCAAGAACACGAAAGATCAAAAAGAAACAATGTGTGAGGGTGATCGAACACCATACTTGATGAGTTTAAGTAAATGTTCAAATAGGAGAAAGATCAAGATTACCTTACATACATATAGATTTATACAACAATTACATAAATTGCATGAAGATAACCCAAAAACTCTTCTCTCTCTCTCTCTCTCTCTCTCTCTAGAGCTCTTCTAGAGCCCTTTCTCTCTCACTTGAGTGTGTTAGAAATGGTAAAAGCTCTTGTTCATAAGTGAAGAACTCACTTATGTATTAACTGTTGAGGCTTCGGTCACGATCGTGGCTTTCAATGGTCGAGGCTTCGGTCACAATCGTGGCCTTTGAGCCACGATCGTGGCTTACTTAAAAACTATCCTTACCTTCAGTCACGATCATGGCCTACTTAAAAATAGTCATATACACTATGTTTTTTAATCAATCTTTTATGCGTGTTACCCTTATTATTAATCCTATAACTAGGGATTATTTAGATACTAACATAATTGCACATGATAGGAATCTCATTATCAAGATCTCAACATGATTTCCTTCATGCTATATTTTGTATTATGGACCTCATTAATTCAATTTAAGATCAATATCAATTCATATATAAATGAATATCAAATTAATGAAAAATGTCTTTCGCTTTATTAATCAAAATAAAGTTTGTACAAAATTGCTAAAGGTAATTGCCTTTAGAGCACTACTTTAACAATCTCCCACTTACACTATAGCCAATCGCCTTTGTATCTAATATCACAGGCGAGTACACAAGAATCAAATTTTGTTTGAGGAAGTGGCTTTGTCAAAAGATCAGCGATGTTCTGATATGTGGGCACTCTCTCTATCTTCACATCACCTCTATCAATTATCTCCCTAATTAGGTGGTATCTCCTGAGTCCATGCTTTGACCTCTGATAAGACCTTGGTTCCTTGACTTGCGCAATAGCCCCATTATTCTCACAGTACAACAATATTGGGTCTACTATGCTAGGAACTACTTCAAGTTCTATAACGAACTTCTTAATCCAAACAACTTCTTTCATTGCTTCCGTAACTGCAATGTACTCTGACTCGGTCGTTGAATCTACATTTGTCTCTTGTTTGGAACTCTTACTGACTGCTCCACTATTTAGTGTGAAAACATAACCTGACTGGGATTTGGAGTCATCCTGTTCAAATTGAAAACTGGCATATATATGCCCGCTCACTACGAGATTTCCATTTCTATATATCAAGAATACATCCTTAGTCCTTTTCAAGTACTTTAGGATATTCTTGACAGCCACCTAGTACCCTTACCAGGATCTGATTGATATTTACTCATAACACTTAGAATATATGATATATCGGGTCTTGTACATAAGTATACTGCACTGGAGATGATCCCTTATCCATCTTAGAACAAAAAAGCAACCTCTCAGTCTCAAACTTTTCAGACCGAGCTTACTCATCAAACAGTTTCCTCAGATGATTGACTATGGTATGAGCATCTATAGCCTAATGCTGCTTTGCAGTTCTAGTGACATAGAGGCCAACATTATACAGCTAGGCAGCTCACTATCATCTAGTAGTACCATACAATGTAAGCTTCCTAATCTTCATTAGATGCATCGACGACAGCAAGGGGATTGGGAAGTGGTTCATCTAGGATATATCCTAGTTTTTCAGATTTAAGAACAATTCTTAAATTCCGTAGCCAATCTAAGAAGTTTGGTCCCGTGAGTTGTTGGAATCTAACAGGGAGCGTAAGTTCACACTAGAAGACATCATGGCAATTCAATAACTTAGAAGAACGAGAGAAAGTGTTAGAATGTACATTAATGCATATCGATAAGGACTTCAATCACATGCATTATAAGTCCCATTATTATAATTCAAATCCATAGCCCTCACTACGAATTCGATAAAACTTATAGTTTTCTTAATGGGTCGATATTCGATATCACCAAGAATGACCTTGGGTTTGCTCAATAAGCCACCTTAGGTCAATCAGTAGGTATCATTCATACCAATTGCATTCAGTTATGCAACTATTGACTTGTGCCATCAATTGTTGATTTAGCACACTCATTGGGTCATCAACTCTTGATTTGTATACATTCCATATATATAACCTAACTTCACCTTTATCCTCGTTGACTTTGGGTTTTCCTAAAAAATCAACACTTCTAGTTAAGACCAACCCATTAATCCAGAAGTCTAATTTCCATGGTTTGAACATATTCGTGTAGAGCAGGCTTGGGTTTGCCCAACAACCCAACTCTAAAAGAACTCTGGTTTTTTCCATATCAATGGAAGGCATAAATCCTAATATTTTGGTTGAGGGATTTGTCCTTGATTATGTATATCACATATATACTTTCAGATTATGGACAACTCAATTTAAATTAAGCATATGTCCATAACTACCTTTAAAATGCATCTAATGCATATATCACACAAAGGAGGTTAATTTAGGTTGTGACTTGACTATGCATCTAAAGTTCGTGATTCGATTCAACTCTTGAACCTAATTAGGTATTAGTGTTAGTCTTAGATAATCTGAATTATGAATATGATTTGATTAGGAACCCTAAAATTTAATTATTTTGATGTTCAGATTAAACAATTTAGTCCTTGTATGTACACCCTTTTTCTAGTCACACTAGAAATGCTATGCTTAACTTGGATTAATTCTAAATTAATCCTTAGGGTTTTCAAAATTCCCGTACATCAATTAGTTGTCTATGTTATCCCTAGGTCATCTTAAATTTATGTAAACAATTTCGGCACAAGCCAAAATTATCTTGACAGCCAAAATCGTCAAGATAAATAAGTGAACGTATTAGACACTAAAGAGACCGATTCGATGTTCAAAAAATTTACAAAACCCTACTTTCAAGCACACGCATTAAGCATGTTATTGTTATCAAATAATATATTTCTTATCACATAAGAAACTTATTTAGGTCTCATAACTGAAATACATACATTATAAGTCATTAAGTAAGTTAACTTCATCAACTTTAAAAAAGTTGACCAATATTGACTTTGACTTTGTTTATTAATTGAATCAAATTCAATTAATTCTAGAAAAATTTCAATGTCTTATACACATTTTATATGTGCTAATAAAAAATTTCAGAGCCTAATTCTTAGGAATTATTTATTAATAAATAGGAATAAGCCAACACATTACATGTGTTTGACACTTGTCACATTACTTCTAACATTAGTCAAACATTACATCATACATGCATAAGGTTACCACTTTAACAATAAGTGTCATGCATCTCATACACGTGGAAACATCTCATCTTGCATGTTTATACATAAAATTATGAAAAAAAATTTATAAAAATTAATATAGAATTTACATGCATGCATGTTTATCACATTTCTAGAATTCCCATAACTTCATACATGCATCATTATAAAACTAAATTCGTAATAAAATAGCAAATGACATGCAATTTCATTTTTATTTTTACAAAAACATAATATAACACCTTATAAACATTTCTAGAAAAAAAATAGAAAAAATTTCTAGAATTATTACAAAATTTTTAAAAACAATACATGCATTTAACTTTCCAGATATTCCCAGAAATCAACATATAAATAGTCTAGATATTAATTCGAAATAAAATAGCAAATGACATTCAATTGCAATTGTAATTTCCTTCGGTAGAAACATAATATAACATCTTATAAACATTTCAAAGAAAGAAAATCAGAAAAAAAAAATTTCTACATTTTACACGAATTATTCCAAAATAATATGCATGTCAGTCACAACCCAGCAAACACTTTGCACATGTTCAATGCATCATCTATCACATGCGTAAACTTGCTTTGATACCACTGTTGGGTTTGTCATGGATGCATGCATCACATACATGCGTATTCGGTGGAAGTATTGGAATCAAGATTCCAATACCATGATAACCCAAAATTCACAAGATCATACATGCATGCAAGGATATGTATCTAAGAACGTGAAATATAAACTTTTTACCTTTTTATATCTCCTCCTTTCTTGATTCTTCTTCTTTTTTGGGTTATTGCAAACACCAGACCCTTCTTTGATACCCAAGAACACGCAAAAAAGGAAGATAAAACAATGTGTAAGGGTGTTAGAACACCAAACTTGATGAATTCAAGTAGATGTTCAAATCGGAGATAGATCAAGGTTATCTTGCATGCATGTTGATTGATACAACAATTGCATAAATTGCATGAAGATAACTCAAAAACTCTTCTCACTCTCTCTAGAACTCTTCTAGAGCCCTTTCTCTCTCACTTAAGTGTGTAAGAAGTGGAAGAAGCTCGTGTATATAAGTAAAGAACTCACTTATATATCATTTCGTGACCTTTGGCCACGATCGTGGCCCTATGAGTCACGATCGTGGCCTGCTTAAATTAGGTCATACACACTTGTTTTTCATCCGATCTTTTATGCATGTGACACTTAAGTTCCCTGTTATTTTAGGCACTTGAATTAACTCTTAATTCAATTAAATCATGAAGGGTTTCGTAATGCCAATTTGCCAGAATATAAGTGGATTAACACACGAATTCTTTGATAGTTAATTTTCTAACTTCTGAACGTTTCCACAGACAATTACCATGCAATTTCTCCTTTCACCATGTTATACCCCACTTGGTTCGAAGTATGGGCTATGATTCAACTCTCACTAGACTGACTACATTACATCTAGTCCAAGTGATGTTAGTTCTTGTGTTGGGATATCATTACTCTATGTGTCATTGAAGACTATCTTCATGATGCATAACTGCTCTAGCCAGAGACTCCAAATTAATAACCCATCAAGAGGTCATGGGTATCATCTCCTTCTATCAGGAGTGTTGAATCCATTATTGACAACCCAATTACCTTCGAATACAAATAGTACCCAATCACTACCCTAAGAGCGACCTTATCTTGAGGTAACAAAGAATGATGTCAAAGCACAGGATTTGTATCCAAGATATCCTTGAGTACCTCAAGTCTAAGGATATTTGCACCATTTCTATGATGAGATTAATCATTGACATTCGATAGATCATCCATATGATAATCTCATAGTGATGTACTTACTACCCTTAGTAAGCATCCACATATTAAATCTAAACATCTTATGCTTACAATTTATTAGATCCACTGCTTGATCAAATCAAGGAGTATAATATGTGCTAGTCTGTCTAGATTAATAATGCCCTATCTTATTAATCATATGACTAAGGATTATTTAGATAATAACATAATTGCACATGACTGGAATCTCATTATCATGATCTCATCATGATTTTCTTCATGCTATGTTTTGTATTATGGACTTCATTAATTCGATTTAAGATCAATATCAATTCATATATAAATGAATTTCATATTAATGAAAAATGCCTTTCGCTTTATTAATCAAAATAAAGTTTGTACAAAATTGCTAAAGGTGATTACCTTTAGAGCACTACTCTAACACTCATTTTCTTACCGAATTATTAAGAACAGAAATTGAATCACAATAACTAAATAATAACACAAACAATCAACTTTCATTAATATCAAGGACAAAATCCCAAAGGTGAGTATAGACAAAAATCAACATTCAACAATTCCTATTCTCGACAATTATCTCAATTTTATACATTAATAAAATTGAAGATAAATTGGAAAATACGATTGGAATGGAATGGCGGAGGCCTCAACAGTGGGAAACCTCCTATTCCAGGAAGTACTTTGTATAGGTTCTTTAGGGTTCAGGATTTGGCTGATTCAAAAAGCTGCTTCTTCTGTTCTTTATGTTCCTTAAATACCTTGGGAGCCCTAAGGTTCATTCGAGGTCGAAACGGTCAGAAAAGTTCCTCAAAACTTGACGTTTTAACTTATTTTCATGTCTGCCTGATGCAAGCCACGATTGTGGCCCTGCCTGCCATGATCGTGGCCAGCATCGATTGTGGCCTAAGTGTCACAGTCATGGCCTAGTTCAAACCTCTCTGTCATAATCGGGACCCAAGTGTCACGATTGTGGCCTGGGGCATAGTGGCTCATATCTGTCTGTCACAATTGTGGCCTATTGTGTCACGATTGTGGGCCATGGTTTTGGTCCGAAAGCCTTCGAAACTTCTCCATTCTTCGCTGTTGACCTTGAAACACTAACAAAAACATCAAGGTACCTCAAAAATATAAGATTTAAGCTCAAAGATTTACACGAACCCATAGAAACACTTAAACACATAAACTAACAAAATCAAAACCTAAACACACACTCAACACTCAAATTAACACTAAATACCTAACAAATTGAACCCTAAAACATAATTCAAATGACAATTATCATCTGCTTCTTCCAATTCCATACAAGTTCTTTTATTTTTGTTTTCTTAATCCAATTATGTTATTCTTAGTCCAATTATGTTATAATTTTTTGTATGATGTTGCCTAAAAAAATTTATCCGAAAGTAAAAAAAGTAAAAGAAAAAGAGTAGAATAGTTAATAGATTCACAAAATTGAGCTATCGATAAATTTATTTAAAAAGTAGGCTCTTCTAGTGACAATCCTGAGGAATTAGGTGAAGATAATTTAAACAAACTAATTAAAATTAAGTGATGAGATTCATATTCACTATGATGTTAGTAATTTGAATAAGCATGACATGTAGCAAATGTATCCAACTTACAAAAATTTAAAGGAAAATGAGCAACGAATCCATTGTTGGATATTTATTATCTTAGAAATTGAAATAATTATGATAGTAAAGTAAGGGGCATTTTAGTTAAAAAAGGACCTATAAGGGAATTAAGTCTTATGTTTCCTTTAGAAAATACTTCTTGCCATTTTTATATTCTTATTGCTCTGAAAAAATTGAAGAATAGTGATATCAATGATAGAAAATGGTTGGTTGACTCTAAAAAAGTGGATAAATTATATTTTTATTGTAATTTGTTTAAATCTAATATCAAACAAAGTGCATTAGCAAATGATGGATTTAGATATTGGAAGCATCTTAGAGAGAGAGAGACTCAAAGAACTTGAGAATAGTGTTAAGCATATGACTAGTATAAAGAGTTGGAATGAACTAAGAGTAAGATTGAGCAAAAATCAAACAATGATAAAGATTTACAACAAAAGATTATAAAGGAGAAAGAATGTTAAAGATAAGTTTTCATAAGAATAGTTTCTATTGTGAAATGCATTGTTAAATATATTTTGGTTTTTCAAGAATCCAATAAGAAATTTTACCAAGATAGTAATAGCAATTTTTTTGGATTTATTGAGATGATTGTTGAATTGATATGATAATGCAAGATCATGTTAAACGTGTTCAAAATCATAAAATTCATCATCATTATTTTGGTCAAAAAATTCAAAAAGAGTTGATTTCTCTTTTGTCCCATAGTATTAGAAGTTTTATGATAAGTATCATTAAAGAGCTGAAATGCTTTTCTATAACTCTTGATTTTACCCCAAATGTGAGTCATCAATAATAAATGAGTCCGATGTGTGAATATGTCAAGTAACAAAATAAAAATAGAGGAGCACTTTTTAGAGTTCTTAAAGATATATAACATATATGAATTGAAACTTTTCAATGAGCTGAATATATTTAAGTCTTTTAATCTTAATATCCATACTGTGAGGGGTTAAGGTTATAACAATGGTTCTAATATGAAGAGAAAGCACTAAGGGGTTTAAAAGTGATTACTTGAAATAAATCTAAGAGCATTATATATGTCATGTGCTTGTTATAGTCTTAATCTTATTCTTTTTTAGTGATATGACACAGAGGAAAGTTTGGTTAGTGCACTTGAGAGTTTTGATTTTTTATTTGGTATGGTTATTGGGTATGATATTTAATTTATTATTAACATGATGAGTAAAAAGTTGCAATCTAAATCTATATACATCAGTTCTACTATAGACCAATTCGAAGGTGTAACTTTATTTTTTGAGAAATATAGAAATGAAGGGTTTATCTCTAATTTGAATATTACCAAAAGCCTGAAACATAAGATGAATGTAAAGCCCACACTTTCAACTAGACATTGTATTACTAGGAAAAGACAAATTGATGAAAATGATCATAATGATGAAATACAATTAGTTGAGGTCCTCTGGAGTTAATTACTTTCTAGTTGTTATGGATATGGAAATTGTTTCATTAAAGAATATACTTGAGTAATTAACAGTGTTTGAAAGTATTTTTAGATTCTTATTTAATTCAAAGAAGTTGAGGTTGTTAGATGATAATGAAGTAAGAGAATGTTGCACTAATTTTAGGACTAATTTTCTCATGATAATGTATCAGATGTGGATTTAGTTTATCTTTTTCTTAATTAAAGTGTTGTAAATGACTTTGTCAAATGAGTCAATGTCAGTGGTTAAAATTCGTAAATTTGTTAAAGCTACAGATTGTTATCTAAATATTTCAATTACTTATTGAATCCTATTGATTGTACTTGTGATTGTAGCATCAACTGAGAGAAATTTTTTAAAGTTAAAATTATTAAAAACCTACTTAAGGTGATCAATGTTACAAGAAAGGTTGGATGGTTTGGCTATTTTATATATCAAAAATGATATGTTGAATAATAGTGATCTTGATATTATTATTATTGATTTTGCATTTAAACATACACGGAGAAATTAGTTTTCATGATCATCTGTGTGATTGTTACTATAGTTTTGTAATTGCTTGGTGTTTTGCAATTTGATATTGTTGTTCGGTTGTTTCCGCTACTGTTGTTTTTAGTAATTTTATTACTTCTGACATTTGCAAGATGTTTTTTTGTTGCTATTATGATCATTTGCAAGATGTTGTTTGCTGATATTATACCTTCCTTATATACATAAAAATTACACGTAACTCCTTTAATGATAGGCAATAACATACAATTCAAGATTATAGTGAAGATAACAAAAGACTAACTAAAAACAGAAACTGAAATTTAACTTAACTCTTTCATCAAAACTTATTTTCTTTAAATGACCAAGAAAACAACTTCCTAATTTCTGCATTAATATTTGAGACATCTCAGGGTGAGAGGCACTGACGTATTGAATAAAGAGATACAGAGTTGCAACATATTCAATACTTTATCTTCCACGATGTTTTCTTAACATTTTTATCTTTATATCTAGTCATGCATTTAAAAGGATAGAGGTTCCTTGAGCACTGAAGCAATGATGTCCCTGACGAGATATGAATTAGTGCAGCCATAAATATCATCCTCTTATATAACATGAATAACGCGTGCAAGATTCAATATACGCTCCAGGAAGAACGTGGGGACTGGCGTTGGCTTCCGGCATTGCTCATTTGTATCTTTTCATGCATTGACAATTTCTTTGCGAAAATATTCAATCGCCTCTTCCTTTGAAGCACCACCATACTACTGAATAAACATTCTACCGCTGAAGTTACATGGTGTCTCTCTTGCTCAAACTACAAATGGAAATATTTATTTTCGTTAGAGTTGGCAACTTCAATTACAGGCACCAAAAACTGCATCAACAGCACAAATTACATGGTGCAACCGTACGGCACTAGTTATTTGAAGTTTGTTTCGTTGTTTTTTTTTTATCCCCTTTTCTTGTTTGAGCTAGATTCTTTGATTACCATGTGGGATACGAATTGTAATATCCTGTTCTTGGTTGCTGGAAATTGGGCATAATTTTTCTGAAGCTATGGTCTAATAATTAGGCGCCACTTCTTTAGTGTTTTAAAGTTTTGAGATTTTCTTACTTTCCCTTTATGTATGTGCGGGTTGGAGCCTTTAGCTTGCTCTTGATAATAATGATTTATTTTTAGGGGAAAGCGAAACAAGACAACGTTGTATTT
>JANIIA010047623.1:0-11514 GCA_027478495.1 Erythroxylum alaternifolium
GTTATCTTAGGTTATGTGTCGGAACGACCTACGGGCGTCCCGATGCGTATCCTAGGGTAATGGGGTGTTACAAATTTAGTGTCTACATGTTGAAATTATTAATTGAAATATGCATCAGGGAACATTCACTCAAATAAAGAGTTTATAGTGATATCATCACTTCTAAATGTTTTACGAAGATTAGTGATTAAACTGGCACCAGTAGTTTGATGGATTAGTTACCCATCAAGTCTTCACACCAAAATTAGATCTAAGTGTTAATCACCATGTAGAGTGAAACTGGAGATCTAGAAGAGAAAACCAAAATAAGGGTAAAACAGTAATTTTACCCTTTATTGTGCAGATGTCTATAATATGGTTCATAAAGTTTGCGATCGTTTTCTCATAATTTTAAGTAATTCAAGAGTTCAGTCAATTTGCTTTAGTGGAATGACATTTGGTTAACAAGTTGGAATTAATTTTAATGAGATTAAATTAATTCTGGGCTTCTTATAGCTTAAATTATTAAAGTCTAATTAGATTCCCCACTTGGCTTCTAGGAAGGTTATCAAGGAAAGTAAGAAAAATAAATGGAGGTTACAGGAAAGAAAAATGAGACAGAAATGACAGAAATAGCGGAATTGGATTTAGGCTAATAAGACCGAAACAATTTAATTAAAAGTTAATTAAATTGGGTCTTAAGCCTATAATTAAATATTAGGCTTACACTAATTAATTATTAATTATAAGCCTAAAGGAACATTTAATATTGGGCTGTACTTTGGTTTGATTAATTAGATTAATTAAATTGAAACAAAATCTTAAAAAAGGATAAGCAAAATCGAATTCTACAAAGATGTAGAATTCAGTCATGCTTCTCATTAAATGGTTTTGATGGTTGGTTTTAGAAAAGAAAATGCACATATCTCATTTAGGATTCTTACTAATTGAATGGTGTATTATTTTTAGCTCTCCACCCTCTCCCAAAATCACCGATCATAGCAAAGATAAATCTCTCCTTTGGCTCTCAATCAATCGAATATAGCATAGTAAAAAAAACGTCCATTTTTCTTCTCCTTTCCCACCAAAGGATCTTGTTAACCAAGCTGTCCAAGGAGAATAAGTGGTAGATTAGATTGGTTGAGGACATAGCAATAAGGAGTCGAAGCTATAGCGAGGAATCGGTAATATTCTGATCTTGTTCTTATTATATTTATTGTCTTTATGTTATATCATGTATGGAATAAAAGAATGATGTTTTGGTATTTACGCTTCCGCTGCGTTTGATTTCGGAAAAAGTTTTTAAAATCTACTATTTAGCCAAACCAAGCATGAATTTATTTTTGATCCAACAGATACAATGACATTAAACTTCACGAAACTAGTTTGACTTTAAACATAACCCTTCAAGCTGCTTTAATTTATTAACTTATTCAATATATGATTAACCACTTTAGATTAAATACACATACTAATCAAGACCTTAATGTCATATTCACTCAGCCTCGGCACTTGGATACACATATTGATAAGCAGTAGTCAATTGAAATTGCAATCATTTATATATAGTTTTGCATTAAAAATCATGCGATTAACAAAGATCAATAAGATTTATTTAATAAAACACCCTTTTGTTAGTTTTCTTTAAATTGACCTAGTCTTTTGATGTGAAGGCAAACATATGTGATGATTGTCCCCCAGTTACTCAACTAGATCATGTTTTTATTCATAGGCTTGTTTGGAATGCCGTTATAGCCTTTTGACGTGAAGATAAACATTTGTGATAAATGTCCTCCAGTTACTAAGCTACTTTACATTCTCAACTGGATACTAGATCTATTCATAACCCGAAGGCCAACGAAATAGCCTTTTTTCTTTCATATTTTATTGCCTACCTCATTTCTTTAACTAATCATTTTCATAAAAAGACACTAACAATATTACTTATTCAATTGACCTATGATTATAAATGTATGTAAAAATTTCCTAAGGTGAGCAAATTAACATCAAATCCTAATTAACACGCATATTTAACTGAAGACACTTAGAACATGAATTGCACAAGATAATAAATCTTTATAACTTAGAAGACTATGTTTAAAACTAAACTAATTCTATTAAGTCCTAGCCATTGACACATCCACATAATTCACATCATCAAAACCTAAGTGAAAAACTAACATACAATATGTAAAATTCACATTCAAAATAAAAATACAATGCAAACCTCCCCACTTGGACAACACATTTTCCTCAATATGAGAAGAACAAACAACACTTAAGGTGGGAATAAAATAAAATAACATTAAAAACATAAAAATAAAATGAAAGGACAAGGTTTAGAGCATAAGAACTCATCATGGAGATTGAGGTAGTGATGGCGATGATGTCAAACGTGGGATTTCCACACCTTAGGCAGCAAAGTATTTGTAAATGTTTTAGATGTCTCGATGTTGTCGTCTTTGCTCCTTCGCTATCTCCTTCAGCACCTTAGCATTATCTGCAATTATTTTGTTAGTGTTTGAAATTGCTTTTAGTACCTTCTCCTATTCGACTTCTTCCTTTTCTCCAAATTCTTCACTGGTTGACTCCTCCACTTGTTGTTGTGGTAGTGCCAAGCTGGAACTGACCTGCCTGCCCTATTCTTAACATTTGATTATGCACTAACATCTCGAAGTTCCATATAGGACTTTAAGATCTCAACTCTCGTAAAATGAAGAGTGTTAAGAAATTTAGGTAGATGCACAGTCAATTCATCACAGTTAACACTGTAATAATTCGTAATAACGATAACCAATTACCGCATGCCAAGATTATTGCTTTTCTTTTTCAAAGAAGCACTGAGAGAGTTAAAAATATGTGTGGATGTACAAACTTCGATGCTATTATACATGCACCACAAAATAAATAACTCCTTCGCTGAACACTTGTTGTTTTCATTTTTGTCAAAGACAGTTTGGCACATGAATTTATGCAACAACAAGTGTTCAAGATTGCAAATGATGTTATTGTATTCATTCTTAGGATTGAAGTTGTCCAACCCCGTCAATTGGGCCCAATAATGTGCAGCACGGAAGTCATCGTGCTAGTCCACTATGGTTAATTTTGAGAATCTAACTATTTCACATAAATTTTCAATATTTAACTCATACAGTCGACCCTGTGACTGAAACCATAATTATCTCAAGTTACCTTGCTCAAATTAGAGGGATGTGAAGAATTCAAGGGTGAGTGCTTCATAAACGACAAATTTAAAATGCATAAACTTTTCCCATTAAATTTTGCTTCCTAAGTTGTGAACCTTTTCTCTCAATCCATTTCTTTATAATATTTCAAAGTCTAAATATCTGGGCACAACAATATTTTTAAGGCTAAGGGTTTGGAAATGGTTACCTTCTTTTTCAGGGTAGATTGGTAAGGGTGCTCCGTAATCCATCGCTATATTTTGCTATTCACGCCTCAACACTTGTGCTTTGCCCTTTCCTTGATTGTGCTTAGCTGTTTGCTTAATTCGCGAACCTAATTGGACTGAGAGATGCATGAAAAGTTTATAAAGACGAAGTACATTGAGGGGGTTGTAGAAGAAGTGAGAGGATTTGAGTTTCTTGATTCTAGAGAGAGAGTGAGAAAGTGTTGTAGGTAAGAAAAATGAGGGATAGAGTGAATATATAGGTTAGGGGGAAGAAAGGAGGGGTAAAATTGAGAAAAAGGTTTGAAATTTCCCATTCCCATTTTGTCCTGCCGTAGGTCACGATCGTGACCTTGTGAGTTATGATTGTGACAGAACGGATTTTCAAGGTAAAGCAAGGTCACGATCGTGACACTGGGAATTTTTACACTCCTTTTCCATTTTTGATTCTTTTCTTTGTGTTACTCCTGAATTCCTTCCCTACCTTATATTTTCATCATCACCTCATTGTCTTGTTTTTCATACCCTTCCAATCCATTGTGAAATAGAGAGAGAGATATATAAAGAAAACTAGCCCTATTTTTCCAAGGTCTTAACTTGTATCAAAAAACATGCAAAAAAATAATTGGAAACCCAATCTAAAGTAATAGATAAAACAATAGCAAGTTAAAATCACATGTTGTCTCCTATGTAGCACTTTATTTACCATCGCTAGCTCGACATACTTCTTTTTCCACGGTGGTTCAAACAAATCATGTAATTGTAGCACCCCCATAGGTTTCATAACCTACAAGTGAGCTACCAGATTGCGCTTACCACCACCCTTCTTCCTCGTCTTCTTCTTTTGATTATTATTTCAAATTTGTGGCTTCTCCAGTGGGTCTTTATGAGTATAACTTTGCTCAAATTTTTCACAAGACTTGTTTCTCTTGATAGCATCCACAGATTTGAAAAAAATATCTTATACAATTAAAAACTTTGAATGAAACCCTCTTGTCCCCCACTCCTAGAGCTAACTTACCTCCATCAAAGTCTATAAGAGACTGGGCGATAGCTAAAAATGGTCATCTAAGGATAATGGATGTCTCTAAATCTTCCTCTATGTCTAAGATGATGAAGTCTATTGAATTTGTATACCTTAATAAGAACGTCCCTGACTATGTCCCAAAGATGGTAGATTGAACTATCAACCATTTGCACACACATCCTGATTAGTATTATTTCACCTAACTCCTTCTTTTTGCACAAAGTGTAAGGCATCATACTTATGCCAACTCCTAGGTCTACAAAAGTCTGATCCACTTTGAGACCACTAATAGTAAAAGGAATATAAAAATCCCCTAGATCATTTTGTTTCTATGTTAGTGCTGCCACTTTGTTGGATTTCTCTTTGCTTAATACTTCACCTCCCAACTTCTTCAGTTCCTCTCCATTTACTAACTTCTCTTTTATAAATTCCATAAAAGCAAGTTGTGTTTTTAGTTGCTTTATTATATCAAAAACCTCATTCAACTTTACATCTTTTGACTTTCTCTTCGCTAGGATGGGGTATGGAATTGCAAGTCGATACTCATTGATTTTTATCAAGTTATATTTACTTTGTAAAGAATTTTTGTTAAACATTTTCTTTTCTTCTTCAACTTGATTGAGCTTCTCTTTAGTGGCCCGAGTGATAGCCATTATTTTTTTCCTTCAAATTTGTTTCTGTATTGCTCGGAAGGCTCCTCACATTTTATGCAAACAATGCATTTGACAATTGGCTTATTTGGACTTCCAAGCTATAGATGGAAGAGACATGATTCTTTGTTACTTGTTCGAACATTTCTTCCAACCTCTTACGAGCTTCACCTATGCATCAGATCTTTTCCAAGATTTTGTCTAACTTAGCATTTATGGAATTTGTTTTCTCCTGTCAAAATCTAGGTGGCCCTTGATTTGGATTTGACCTCCTGTATTATTTGAATAAGAAAAGTTCGGGTGGTTCTTCCACCTAAGATTATAAGTGTTTGAATAGGGATTGTTCCCCCTCCCTAACCAAATTATTCTCACATGTAACTGCGTTGCTTTGGTTTGTTGTTTTGCATCAAAAAGCAGTTAATGGTATCATGGTTGTCTTGTCCACACAGTTCACATCTTTGTTGAATTACTTTAATAGGAGCTAAAGAGGTAGCTTTCATGTTATTAAGTTGTCGAGTTAAGCTGTCGATTTTAACTTGCATTTTCATTATTGAGTCAACAATTATGGCTCCCTTTTGCTCTCAGAACAGAGATACGAATACCGTATCGTACCGGCCAGTACGTACCGTACTGGTTAAAAAACGGTACCGAAATATTAGTTTCAGTACCGGATTTAAATACCGGTCGGTACTGACCAATACCAGTTGGTACCGGTCGGTACAATAAATAAGGATCAACTACCGGCCGATACCAAAAATTTTGAAAAATATAGGGACTAAATTGCAAATTTTTCAATTTTTAATTTTAAAAATTTTAAAAATCAAAAAAATTTTAAAAAAATTCCCTCCTCTCTCCCACCTCTCACTCCACCCCCTTTCGCTTTTCAAATATTTTTTAATTTTTTAGTTAAACTTTTATTGTAAATTTTATTTTCTCTCTTGAGTTCTAATCATTAAAATATAAATCATAAATCCTAATTGAATCGAACTATTGAAATTGCAATCTCTCAATTAATAAAAAAAACCTACATTCCAATTAGATCTTAAGTACTCTATTAGACAATCGGGTCTTCACACGAGATCTCTCTTCTTATAAATTACCAATTTGATTATTTGTGTGATATATTAGGTTGTTAACTCTCATTACCCAACCTAATCATGTTGCTATTGATTCACTCCCTTGATTTGTTACTGAAGCATAAAAATATGACAAATAATCACAACACCCAATATACTAATATTAAAAGTAGTCAAATTAACATTAATTCAAGAACATATCCCAAAAAGAGTTTAGAACATCCTTAAACACAAATTCATCATCCTTATATCCATCTTATACATCAAATGAAAGAAATAACAAGATGAATTGAGAAAGTTAACTTGGAATGGATGATATGTGCTTAATTGATGATGAATTTATTCTGTAGCACATAATAATTATTGCTAGGAAAATGATTAGAATATTCACTTTTGTTCATATTTGATTTTAGGCACAATTCAAAAGTGAAGAAGCTAAAGTGAATCGAAAGCATTATAATTGGGTTGTTTTATGAAGGTTCACACTTGCTTGTCTTCATGGAGCAAGAACAAGAAGATTAGAGCAAGAATAATATAAGAAGAAGGCAAGAAAATAAAGAAAATGGTGAAGATTCTCACGACCATGCTGGAATTATTACATAGCTATGAGCAATCACTCATGGCTGTGCATATGTAAGGTGCACACACCAGCTGTTCATTTTGTTTTGTTAAAAACTAGCTATATATTCAATACATTTGTGAGGGACGGGTACCTAAAAGAGAATAAAGGTGGAGGTGTGTGATAGCTGCCAAGTTTTTAAGGAATAAAGCAAAAGGTGGGTAGCCGCTGCACTTGAATAAATTTAATGGGGCTGCACTTGGAACAAAGAGGTGACAGTTGGAGCAAAACACATTTGAGGGTTGAAACAAAAATGTTAGTGGAGACTAAAGCACAAACCGAAGATGAAACATGAAATGGGCTACACTTGCACTTCAGTTGGAGAATAAAACTCATGGTCATGAATTAATTTGGCACAGCCATGAGAATTAACTCACGGTCATGCCAAATTACTGCACACCTGTGAGTTTTAACTCACAGTTATGCAATATACATGCATGGGTGTGAGTCACTCTCACGCCCTTGTATAGGTGTGTCACTGATGTGGACTCACGCCCATGCATGTATATTGCACAACTGTGAGTTAAAACTCACCCGTGACACGCTAAGTCACAGGTGTGACCATTGACAGCTTACTGATTATTTTTTTGGTATAAAATCTTCAATTATGTAATGGTCGAATGGTTATGAAAGTTTTGGAGTGTTTTCGGGCTAAACCAAAAGATATCTAGGGAGATAGAAGATAGGAGGGCAATGAAGCTCTCTCATATGGAGAGACCCATAGAGGGGTAGCATTCCGATGCTAGTTCGGAGGTGACATCGATGTCAATGACCCGATTAAGTGCATTTCTTCTTTGTATTTTTTATTTCTTTCTCTCTTATGGATTTATTATGTTATCCTATGTCTATTGTTTAGGTCTTATGTAAGAATGATTGAATGCTCTATTTGATTGTTTTTATTTATGAACCCATTGCTAGAATCGAATACAATACATAATCATTGTTTTTTCGATTTATTTGTAGCGACTAATGGTTCGTAATCATTAGGGATAATATAACCTACTAGCTTGGGTGATTATTGCTTAGATTGGTCTATTTTCTGACTCATAAGGCGACTGTTTGATTAAACTTAGTAAGCATCTCCTAGGTTATCTAATAGTTAGGGTTAATTAACAAGGTCTTCTTAATTAACTATGACTTAAGGAAAAACTGGGATTAATAGAGCTTGTTATTAATCTACGAATAATAGTTCAACGAGCGGTAAAAGAACAACAAATCAAATAAATATGTTTAATTAGGGTGTAAGTCGAGATACAAAGAACCAGGCTCCTAACGAATTCACCACTTTCATCATTTTTGCATGTTTTCTTTACTTTGTTTTTGTTAGCTTAGTTTCATTTTTATTTTCTTATTTCAAGACCAAACAACCCCCGTAAAACCTAAATACCAATTATTTTTGTAATAAACCCTAACCAAACACTCTTTATCCAATCGACCTAGACTCATTACTACTACACTAATAGGTCTACTTTATTTTGACAATTGTGAATGGATTGGGAGTGGTAGCAACAGCAACAGCTCCTTCTTCTCTCCTCTTCCTTGGTTCTTTCCAAAAGTGGCAAATGGAGGCTCTCTTGATCAGGTCATTTACTTTTCCTTTATTGTGTTTTTTTCTTTTAGGGTAAAAACTAGGTTTTACCCAGGCCAAAAAGTCCAAAACGACCCTCTAAAATTAGAAACAATAGTAGATCCCTACATCTATACTTGAAATTTAACTTATGTCACAATCATGACCATGGCGAGGCTCTAATCTTCTTTACCTAATCTCAAACACTAACGAACACATCAAAACACTTCAAACACACAAAATTAAAGCATGATAACATGCTCTAAACCATATAATATTCAAAAACACAAACATGTAATCACACTAACACAATTGTAAATCTAAACATGCACAAAGCATCTAATTAACAACTAAAAATATACTAAATTACCCATTAAAACATAATATAACCTATAACTATCAATTACTACTAAAGGTGAAACTGTAATGTCTTAATACCTCAATAGGAGAAAAAAGATGGGGGTCCTAAAATTGAGACAAGAAACTAAAAAGGAGAAAATTCTAGGTAGGCAATAATTTTGAATTATAGAAAACATAACATAAATGGAATAACATAGATTTTCCCTAAGAAGGTAACATGATTTCAATCTTACAAACAAAACAGTTGATGGCAAACTTTAGGCTTATTATAAGTGATACAGTACCAAAGTCCTATCCATCGTATGGTAACAAGACAACATCACTGAAAAATATAAGAACTTGAAACTTAGATCTACCATATATTAAGTGTCCACATAAGAATTTGCAAAAAACAAACAATCAGAAATAAGTTCCTACTAATAAAAGAAGTAAATTAAAAAGAAATTAAAAAAATGTCGAAATGGTTGGATGATGCAAAAATAACATTAGAAATGAAATAAGGACATTTCTCAGTAATGCATTGTAAGACGTAAATAAAAGTAATCAGATGCAAAAATAACATTAGAAATGAAATAAGGACATTTCTCAGTAATGCATTGGAAGACGTAAATAAAAGTAATCAGATGCACAATGACACAGAGAAGTGATCAAGAAATATGGATGTAACACATAAGCCTATAATAGACCAATTTGGGATGATTTCCAAACCCCCATTTTGCTATACATTTCTCAAAATCAACAATAGCTAAAATATCTTTAAAAATACAAACACGCACCAGTGGGGTGCCTGAATGGTTTCGTGCACATCAGTGACAATAGGAATGTCATAAGCCAATTCACCGTCTCCAAGATCTACCATAAACAAAAGCAACAACATCATGAGTAACATTTCTGATAATTTAAAGTGGTCATCACCCTTCTTTTCTTTATATGAATAACCATGATTTAGTACTTGAATCTTCGGTAAGATTTTTAGTTTCAATTTTACATTTCAAAAGTTATAAAATTATCCTCTTATGCTTCAAGTTTTTCTCTACTATGCACAACAATAACTTAATAGTATGCCTTCGCAAGCAATATTTCTCATTGAGATGAACAAATTTTAATCGCGATGATATAATCTTATCATTCTTTTTTATTCGAATAATCATGGTGTAGCACTCGAGTTACTAGTAGGATTTTAGATTCAATTTCACATTTCAAAAGTATTTAAATCCTTCTGTTATACTTCAAATTTTCAAACAGAATGATTTTGTGTGAATAATCATGATTTTAATTTCTCATTATATTCTTT
The DNA here is from genome assembly GCA_027478495.1 of Erythroxylum alaternifolium. NCBI lineage: Eukaryota > Viridiplantae > Streptophyta > Magnoliopsida > Malpighiales > Erythroxylaceae > Erythroxylum > Erythroxylum alaternifolium. The sequence continues at coordinate 9,982 of JANIIA010047623.1, forward strand.
TCAAACATGCATTTTAATGATCTTAAACCAATTAAATTTTAGTTCAAGTTTTATGAAGATAATATGTTAAAAGTTCAAATATAAAATAAGTTGTAAAGTTTTTGCTTCACATAATTTTTTTTGGAAAGATAAGAAGATATAAGAATTCATAAACAAAAAGTGAATAACCTTATTTGCTTACCTCTTAACAAAATATGCAATGAAAGTAATACTTGAAAATCACATAACCTTACACTCTAGAAAGATATATCTAAATTTTAAATCATTTTTTAAGGATTATTGACACAATTAACAATTACTTGGACATCTATATTCATTATAAGATTAAGAAAAGAGATGAAAACAATCATTGCAAAGAATCTTACAGCTTCGTGCTTACCAAGTGTGATTATGGAGAAACCCGTCATAAATTAACCTTACTCACTTTCCATGTTACTATTGCATTTCAAAACACAACTGCTAGAATTTGCCAATAGTACTACACGAATAAGCTGATGGTTGCTCACACTTTCTACCTTCTCTATCTAGCTTTCATTGCTTTAAAAATTGAAGATTGTAATTTGCGAAGAATTGAACTAAGGATCCATCATTTTCCTAAAATTAATTATTTTGAAAATTTTAAATAATTCATAGGATCATATCAGTCGTGAATTAACCGAATCCTAATAAAAACTTATATCAGACTAATCTTATTTCACGCTCAAATATGTTTTAAAAAGTAAAATAGACAATTAATCTCTTAAATTTCTCCGTAACAACAAACATAGTAAGAGTCCATCTGCAGTCGTCAGAAAAGAATTCTCCTGTAGGATGTGACGAGGAAAAGCCAAAGGAAAGACAAGGTCTTCTTTTCCTATATTGTTGAAAAGAGAAATTGTATGAGTATTCTAGATCAGAAGCCCCCTTATTGCCATAATTAAGTCTTGTAGTAATTTGGCAATATAAATAAAGCTTTAGCCATGCCAAGCCATTTATAGTGCTACATCAAGTCTTTTTTAAAAATTTTTATTAAAATTATTAAGAGGCATAACATCTGGAGAGTAGAAAGCTCCCCCTACATAAAGTATAAACTATACGACAATGTAGTGCCCATAGTTACTAAACATAATGGCATATTTGGTTTAATAGAATAGCTATTCTATTCCTAACATATTCCTAACACATTTGTTAAGTCTTTGATTGGTTAGAAAAAATTCCCGGAATAATTATTCTTAAAAATAAATATTCTTTAACTTTGAGAAATAGGTAAAAACAATCCCTACCTATCTTTATGTATTTTAAGAATAAGTAATTTTTTAGAAGACATTTTTATCTTTCTCACGTTTTTTCTTCGTGAGCCTCCCAAAACAATAGGAACAATATGAATAATTAATTTTATTATTATTATTATTAGTAGTATTATTATAATAATACTAATAATAATAATATCAATATAATTAATAAAATAATAATTTTAATAATAAGTAGAAAATTAATTATTATTATTATTAATTACAATAATAAATTAATAAAAAAAATAATAATAAATTAATA
>JANIIA010047634.1:0-11513 GCA_027478495.1 Erythroxylum alaternifolium
TAAAAAAGCTATTTCTACTCCAAAAGTGCTTTTGAAGTTTACAGCCAAACACTCATTTTTTCCTTAAAATAGCTTTTATGGTAAAAAAAAGTGCTTTTCCACCTGCCAAAAGTTGAACTAAACACACTCTAAGACCCAAAGGGAATATAAGAGCTTATAGAGAACATTTTCATGAATAACCATCAGTGGGGTGATCTAAGAGCAAAGCCAAAGATAGGAGGTATCCATCATTTTGATATAGTGGCAATATTTGACGAAAAAATGGAGGCTTTGAATATGAAAATTGACATCATGAGCGTTGCAAATCAACTAGTGCAAGTAATAAGTTGTGACATTTATGGTAAGGACATCCCAATCTTTAGTTTCAAGTAACTTACACTTAAGGACATCAAATTAAGAAAGTTAATTTTGTTTGGATCTAACCTAAAAATGACCCTATAGTAATGTTAAACCATCCAAATTTCTTATGAAGGACAATAGAGAAAAATGTCTCCACTTAAATTTCAAAATTTACAATAATAGTAAAGAAATCCAAGTCTCGAGGAGCTTGTATTATAATATATCACTTCTGTTAAGAATATTTTAAAAAATATAAGATTGGACAACTCACCAAGCTTATCTTTGAAAGGCAACTAGGTATTTTCCTGGAAAACATTGAGCATAATCCAAGAGAGCAAGTGAATGCAATCAACTTAAGGAGTGAAAGGGAGTTGATAGTTGAGGATAAGGAAAAGGAGGAGAAGGCTGTTGTGGAAAAGAAACAAGAGAGGAACGATAAAGGAAAGATGGAGATAAGAGTTCAAGAGGTAAAGAAGAAAGCTATAAAAGAGTGTAAACCATCATTTCTATACTTGAATAGATTAGAGAAAGATCAAAAGGAATATCAATTTGGTAAATTATTAGATATAATAGAACAATTAGATATTAATTTAACTTTTACTGAAGCTCTATTGCATATGTCATAGTATGCCAAATTCTTAAAAAATCTCCTCTTGAACAAAGTCAAACTTAAGGAAGTATCAATAATTACTCTAAGTAGGAAGTGTTTTGCCATCCTACAAAAACAACTACTTTAGAAGATAAAGGATCTAAGGACTTTCACCATCTTTTATAATATTGGTAGCTTATCTATTGATAAATAATAACACATCTAAGCTAGAGTTAACTTGATGCCTTATCATTTGATCAAGAAATTAAGATTTGATGGCTTTAAGCTAACTTAGATAAACCTCTAGTTTGTTAATAAATCAATTAATTATTCTAAAATTATAATCAAGGATGTGTTGGTTAGGGCTCATAAATTCATTTTTCCCTATAGACTTTGTGATTTTTGACATAAAGGAAGATATAAATGTGTCATTGATCTTAGGACAACCTTTCATAGCTATTCCTAAGGCTTTGATTGATGTTTATGATGGGAAGTTGATCCTAAAGGTTAGGGATGATGAAGTATAATAAGAGATCCAAAACCACTAATCTTACTATTGATAATCATGATCCTTGTATCTATTTTGATGTGATTGATACTAAATTTTCATATGATGCACAAGAAGCAATCACACACGATATAATGAGGACATATGCCATGTAAGAAGAAGCAAGGGAGAAGGATAACAAATAGAATGCATAAGTACATATATCTTATATTAATTTCCTATGTCTGGATCAATAAAATGCTTGTAATTATAGATTATAATTATATATATATATTGTATTTTATGGAGTAAATTGGATATTTAGATCAAAATGTTCTTAAAAGTGAAAATTTAACAAAGAAGAAATAAAGATTGCAAATTTTGGAAAAGAATGACAGGTTATAGAAGAAAATTTCAAGAAGAGTCTAAGCATAAGGCATGCCCACACCTTTGTCACTAGGATTACTCTAAAAAAGCATGACTAAATGGATAAGGCCCTTCTAAATTCAGTATGCCCTAGTTATTTCTTCATTTTTATGCTTTATATAAGCGTTTTGGTTAGGTAGGAATTTTTTAGGTGGGATAATCTTAATGGAAGTGGAATCCTTTAGATTTATTTATGATCTTAGCCTTTATCCTTATTTCTAAGAATATTATATAGGATTTTGGGATTGTTTATAGGAAAGATGTGCAGGAGCCAATCGTCCCATCTCCCTCTCATCTTGGTTCCTTATAGTCTTTCAACTTCATGGATAATTTTTAATTTTTTTTAATGTTATCTTTAAGAACCATTTAAAACTAAACTCTCTTTTTCTAGCCAAAGGTTAAATGAAATTTGATTTTCGAGAATTCTAACATTTAGTTAATCTTCTTCACTCTTTTATTCTCTAGTATTTATATATTTTCTAAGATTATTAACATTATTATTTTGTTTGATTGATACAAAAGGCCAATTATTTAATTATCAAAATATTACATTACTAATTATAATGATTAAATTCATAATTGTTTGATTGTTTTAATACTTAGTGTTTAAAAAAGAAGGTTCAATATAAGATATTCTACTCATGTTGTTTAGATATATAATTTATTCTAAATAAACTGAGGTTATGTTTTTGTTGGCTAGAATTGGTGGTCTCTTTATTTTTAATGATGTAATAGATTAAGCCATAAGTGTTTGTTCATTTATTGATAAGAAAATCAATCAAATAGCTCTTTTTGGTTAATAAGGAAGTAAAGAGAGATAGGTTGTTAGAGCTTGTCAACAACTATAACTAAATTATTAAGAAATGGAATTTTGCATCAGTTATTTAATAAAAAATTGATATTGAAATTATAACTTGGGCAAGAGTTCATTTTCATTTGATTTCATTAAATTTCTTTCTTGATTCTTTTTTGTTTCATTTTTTGTTTCATTAAATTACAAAAGAAGCAATAGAGACTAAGAATAAAGAAGTCTATAAAGGAGAGTAGATTGAATTAATGTTTGTAAAGTAACTAGAAGAGACAATAGAGTTAACTCCTAAAGGAAGGATCCTTATGTTCCCCTACTAACCTTGTAAAGGCTCGACCCTCTAAAGATATAATCCATTTTTCCAGTCGATGTGATGAGGACATTGAGACAAACAATGTATCAAAGGATAATCGATTAACTCCTAGTATAGTAGTAGATAACAACCCCAAGAAAACTCTAAACTCAATAGTACATCATAATCCTCTCTCCAACAATGCACAAATTACTTCCTCCTCAAAAGGGAACAACAAAGAGGACCAGATGGATCATCCAACTGTTCATACAGGCTTCACCTTATAGGAAAAGAAATTCTAAAAGAAAAAAGGCTAAAGTCTCTAAGAGCCAAAAGTCATATAATGTCTAGTCTAATTTGAAATATTAAAAGCATAAATTATCCCCAAAAAATTAATCCTTAAGGATTTTCTATATGAAATAAAGCATGTTCTCAAAGGTCTTTTGAAAACTAAATTGAAGGAGGAGAAGAGTAAGAAACTGCTATTTTTGTAAGACAATTGGTCCATCCTTATAAATCATCAAGTCCACTAGAATAAGCACATCATTATAGCTTATGATTTTAGCAGATTAAATGCCTCACTTATCCTAACATTGGACCCAATTATGTACCTCATCTTCATGATTCAAGAAAAGAACAACTTTTATATATTATTTGTTTATGGAGCTAAATTCGTACTTTACAATCAACAAGTCGCCTTTTGAGGGGAGGCAAACACACATCGTCTATTAAACACTGCCAAGAACATCATGGATAATATTCAACAAAAAATTCACAATAATCCTGGATCCAATCAACTACAGGAAATGGAGAAAGTTGCACAATTATTCCAAAGCCCTATTGTTTGAGTATTCCTTAATGAAGCAGAGATTTAGACTAGAATGACTAAAGAATGGGGATAGAAACACCTCTATCTTCTATAGAGCCATCATTTCTAGAAGAGCTCCTAATAGAATTGTATCATTTGAATTCAATAACTTTAAGTTGAATTCTTAAGCTGAATTGGATGAAGGGTTTTTTAACTACTTTTCTGATATGTTAAATAAGTCTTTTGGTGCTCAGTCATATGTGCCTCAACTCAAACAAATTCTAAAAGGTTATCTATCACCAGAGGAAGCTAAATTCCTATCTCAGCCTATTACCATTCGGGAGATTAAGGAAACATTGAAATCTCTACACCCTCACAAAGCCCTTAATCTTGATGGCTTCAATGTGAATTTTTTCATGAAGTCTTGGCCTCTTATAAGGAATATGGTACTAGATGTAGTTTGGAAATTTTCAATAGTGGCTCACTATTTGCAGAGATTAATAAAACTTTCATTACTCTTGTTCCTAAGAGTGAGGAACTTAAACATTTTTCTGATTTTGGCCCCATCTCTTATTACAAATCCATTTACAAATTGATCTCTAAAATACTAGCTCATAGGTTAAGAAAGGTGTTTCCTAATCACATTGAAGAATCACAAGGTGCCTTTATCTCAGGTAGGGCTATTGGGAATAATATTTTGATTCTTTAGGATTTGATCAAAACCTATTCAAAAAAGAATGGTAAGGCTAATTGACAAATTAAGATTGATCTAAAAAAGTCTTATAATAGTGTGGATTGGGACTTCATCATCAACATTCTAGTTGCTCTTGATTTCCTAAGGATTTTTATCCAATGGATCACTCAATTTATCTCTTCACCTTGCTAAACCATTCTAATTAATGGTCATCGTACAAACACCGTCAAAAGTTGCAAAGGAATTAAACAAGGTGACCTAATTTCAACCTATTTATTTGGTTTACTGATGCAGATCTTTAGCAAACCACTTTATAAGATTGTTGATAGTACTAAGGGCTTCAAATTCCACTCCAAATGTAGAAGGGATCAATTTATCCTATCTATGTTTTGCTGGTGTTCTTATATTACTACCTAAAGTTGATTCTACATCTCTGTTTACCCTTATGAAAGCTCTTAAGATATTTAGCAGGATGTTTGGCCTTCAAGATAATTGCTCCAAAAGTGGTTTATTCCTATCCAAAAAAGCTTTTAATCTAGAATCTACTTTGGTGTCTATTACAGGATTCAGTAAGCAACAACTACCTTTTATGTGTATGTTGGCATTCCTATTGCAGATTCAAGACTAAGTTCTAAAGATTATGCTAGCTTAATTAATAAGATCAATCTCAGAATTGCTTCTTGGAGTTATAGAAACCTCTTTACTATTGGGAGAGCTCAACTTATTGTTTCCATCTTAAATTCCATCAAATATTTATTAAGCAACCCACATTGCTTTCCCTATGAAAGTTATCAAAACTATTGACAAGATCTTTAATAAGATTATTGACAAGATCTTTAATAAGTTTTTGTTGACTGGGAGTAAAGGTAATCCTTGCATGGTGAAAATGAAATTGGGGGGAGGGGGGTTTATACATACTCAAAAACCAAGGTGGACTAAGTATAATCTCTCTCAAATCACTTAACACTGTTATACCTACCAAAAAGATTATAGAGGCTCCTTACTAATAAGCATGCACTATAATGTAGAGGATCCACATTTATTTTCTTAAAAAAAAGGAACTTGTGAAGTTTTAATTCAGATAATCTTTCCTCTAACACCCTGAAAGTTATTTTTAAGCTGAGAGGAAAAATGAGAACTCATTTTACTCACCTCATTGAAAATGAGGAAACCACCTTCTTGTGGCTAGATAATGGTTATCAGTAGGTCCTCTGGATGAATTGGATGAAGTTGTTGCTCTAAGACCTCTTATACAACAATAGGATACAATGGCTCAAGCTCTTACAAAAAAGGATTAATTATACTTGCTCTAATTCCAACTCCTTTAAAGGCTAAAATTATGTAGGCTTTTATTAATTCGAATAATGACAATATCTTATTGAACACCTCCAATGACAATTTCACTAATTACTCTTCTAAATAAGTGATTGCTAACAACTTGCCAATCCTCCCCTAGATAAACATAGTCTAGTTTAATCAGCAAAATCTTTGAACATCTACAACCCTTTGACTTGCTATTTTAAATAAGCTACCAACTATTGATAAGATTGCAAAATTTATACATCTTACTAATTGGTGTACTCTCCATAGAAGTGCTTAGGAGAATTCATATCTTCTTTAAGTGCAACTAGGTCATTGATACTTGGAATGCATTGATGCAGAATTGTCTTATTAGTGAATTTCCAGAAGACTTGAGCCAAATCAAGGTTTGGTGTGCTAATATGAGATTCCAAAACAAAACCATCAAATGGTGTTTTTGCATTTTTCCTATCATTCCCAGTTATAATTGTATGGGATGAAAGGAATAATCATATTTTTCATGACAAATGCCTTTCTATTGAGCATTTCAACACATATCTAATGTAGCTGATAAGAACTCACATTAGCATCCATATGCATAACGAAATGGACCAGCAATTTCTCAATTCAAGCTTGAAAGTGTATACTCATTCAACTAATTGTAACTCTTATGTTTTATTTACGATTCAGATGTATGCTTGTAGTTGTTCTCTCTCTTGTAACTTGCAAGTTGTCATGTACGCGCTATTTCTCTTTGATTGTCTTTTATGGTTTAATTCATTTAATTCAACTTTTCTAAAAAAAAACCAAAGTCCAACGATTTCAAATAATGCACTTTAATTTCACCAATTTTCACCTGTACTTTATTAAATACTTCATCACAAAATAAGAAATAGTCTCTTCAACGCGTAAATGGTTAGGAGTTCACGTTCTCATCATCTTTAGTAAAATCAAGCCCACCTCGACGACATTCATAAACCACTCTATCATAATTCTTAGCGAATAATCTCAATTTAAGTGTAATAGTACAACCCAATAGGGACAACTGTACTTATTCAATTTATCTCTCGCAACTTGGATGTCATAAGGCGGCTTTGAAAAGTTTTAGAATAAGCGGGAGGAATTCACAAATTCTCTAGACGAAGAGCCTGCCAAGAGAACTATTAGTAGTTCAACAAATAGTAATGAAATTGAACCTTCTACTTGAAATAAGCACACTAATTAAAATTATCGAATACAAGGTTCCAAGTGGTAACCCAACAACATGCTAGAAGTAAACATAAAACGGTGATTAAAACTTTCAAATTGGGACATCTGAGTTCAAGTTTGGGATTTGGTACATAAATTTCAACCTTACAACAAATGACTTGGCGAGTATATAAACCAAACAAGATTGTATTAAAAACCTTACCAGCAATGCCTCGAGCCGTGGGGAACATAGTAAAAATTATATCAAGCCATTTAGTTGACTTCATAAAGAAATGTTGGAATAGAGAACATTGCTGTGGTCATATACCGTTATTTTATGCTCAGTTTCACTTCCTGCCAATTACGAGCACCATTGTATTCTAGATAAATTAGTGAAGCTATACATGAAGCACATAGCTCAGTACAGGTTGTTGTACCATTCTTCACTTTTGGTTTATGGAATTGCAAAGAAAATAACTTCTCAACTTCGTCTGCATGCGCCTGAGAAAGATGCATTGGATAGTCTCCTCAAAAAGGACACAACATCATCTGATGATCCAAGCAAATAGCGAGCATTTGTACAGGTTCGTCCAACAGCACATGAGAAGTAATTATCTCCCTTCAGATCAAGCACACTCCACGAAGTCTTTTCTGGTGATGGTTGCCTCCTGCTTCTGCAGTTATAATTAGTCATCTTCTCAGGACTATGATTAGTCGTCTTGTTCTCGGGATTTGACGACTGTCGTTGTGCCTTGCCATGAGATGATTTAGTCCCACTTCTACCAGCTAGAAGCTTCAACGGTCTCCTTTCCCCAGGTACTTTCAGTCCATCCCTTTGCCTGGTTCTTAGTATCCCAAAGCCGTCAGAAGGGAGCTCTGGCTCAAAGAAGGTATATAAATCTTCATCCTGGAGCACTTAGAAAGAATCTATTACAATCTTTGACAACATGAGATGCCTACAATTAAAGTGATTGGATGCCAGATTTGTGCATACTTCCCTTTTCCCTTCTTGCACGCTCAAAACTAAATGGGGTTCTACATATCACCAATCACTTCATAACTACTTCAGATATCCTCATGTTTGAATGTCATTAGCAGAAGTAGTTAAGCTGAATCAATTTCTGAATTAAAGCCGGTGTCCATGGTCTGCCTAACTTTATGAAAAAAAGTCAAATAGAGCTAAATTCTTCCAAACATTTTTCCATGTAACTTCACCAGAAAATTACAGTAGATAAATTGATGGAAAGAAGGTCTCAAATTACCTTTCCGAGAAAATGTCCTATACATAGGACATAATCAATCGGCGTTGTCATGGATTTACTGTGAATCTCCCCCAGTATTCTATCAATAGCAGCACCCTGAATAAACATGGAGCTGTTGCAGATGATTTAAAATTTACAAGCTTGCCAGACTCTAGAAATAGATAACAATATGTTACCTTTGTAACACCAACTGCTCGAACTTCAACCGAGCGGCTACCTTGGACCACATCCACAGATGCATTAGAAATTGGACTTGTCCACAGATGCTGCAACATATCCCTTGCTTGCAGTCTTCCAAATTCAATATCTATTGCAGAAAAAAATCAGAAAGACCAACGGAAGACGAACAGTTGATGCAAGATAGCCTGCCTAAACTCCAGAAAAAACAAGCACCTGCATACTTGTAATTCCACACGAGCGATGTCTCACGCTGCTCAAAATGTGATCGGGGAGTCCTCTCCATGAAGTACTCAAAAACATGCTGAAATAACAAGCCAAAGAATGATGCAATTATTTAGTAGATATGCGGTTACGTTTTCAACCTTAACACAAGCAGCTTTGGCACCTTTACACTATCAACCCAATCCATATTCAAGTGTTCTGGCATTGTTGTCATCCAGGTTCCCTTTGTATTACGTAAAAACATTCCATGTTCTGCTGCCAACCACATGTCATAATCCCCAAAGTTCTGCAAAAGTGGAAGACTCATTTACAATACATGTATAATAGGTTAAGAACGAATCTGTTCATTGAATTTAGGTAAGATACATCATCCAAGACACTTCCGGCACTCCCACTTAGTACAACAATGGTGGTCTTTGAGTCTCTGCAAAGTGTTTTTAATGTTTCTCTCAGCTCAGGATGCAACTTAAGCTCCATTTCTTTAATTTGATCACCTCTTCTCCCGGGAGTGTCCACTAGTTCGGTCAACGTTGCATTAAATCCCTGAGGTTTAAACAACAAAATAACTGGAATGAGAACAAAAATACAAATCACATCCATGAAACTTAAGATGCTACACATGCCATTTCCTAACCTCTTTTCAACTTTTTCACTACAAATGTCATGCCTAACAGCCACCATAGATATCATAGGTATTGGCAAAATGAAGAACAAAAGTTGCACATGTTTAGAATATCAGATTAATTTCATTTTTGGGTTAATGTACCAAGGCTCCATATGATATTGTTATTTTAGAAAAAGCACTGCTGTTTCACTTTAATTGTAGAGATCCCTCTGCTTTGGTAATTAGTTAAATATGCCATTTTTTCAATATGAATTCAAGTAAAAGAATGAGTAATCATGTGAAAATAGAATTCATCAGTACTGGGAAAATGAATTACATTAATTCCAGGATAATAATCATTTTACAAATTACAAAAAATACCAGGAAAATGTTCTTTTATTAAGTATCACACAATATGGATCTTTTCAATTAAATCACACAGGAGTTTTTTGAGGAAAAAAAAGGAAACCACAATCGACTTTATTAGTATTAGCATTTTATTTTAATATTTTCTACAATATATTTGATGGTAAAAATACAAAACAAAACAAAGACGTTAATTGAGAAAGTTGACCATTCACATCTCCAACAACATTTCTACTCGATGCAATAAGATAGAGGCACATACTAGATTAGGATATAGCAAAGGTGAGACTGACGAATGCTTGTTCAACAATGCAAAAAAGGATACCGCAGGTATGATAGCAACAAACATCTTAATAATTAGGCATCAAAATGTAATTTCTCATTCAAAGCCTAAAAGTGCAAGACCGCAAAGTCCTAAATCGTCCATACCAGTATGAGCAATCGATTATTAGACTGTAGAAAACATTTTATTGCATCATCTTCTGGCAGCAAAGGTGGGACTTGCTTTGTCCTTAATTGTGCCTCGACAACCGTATCATTTAGTTCACTGTTGAAGTATCAAAAACATGAAAACGATACTTAAGATAGCTTAGGGCATGAGTAAAAACCTAAAAAACAGAGTGGCCCGCAAGATGTTTCTGCTAAAAGGTACGTATAAAGTAACAAATGCGATAAGCATGTCAGCAATATTAGTTCTTCCAAGACGTAGGCTTCCTAGCCGGTAAGGAGATTATATTCCTTTAATCTCTCCTCTGTGGGGAGATCCAGAAACAAGAGTAGATTCATAGGTTAAAGGCCAACAACAAATATTTGCATTCAAAAAGTAAGAATCTGAACTTCTAGTTTAAAATTCTATGTCATCATACCTCACAAAAGTTTCAGCCCATTCTTGAGCTGTGTGGGTTGTGACATGCACAAAATTATGTTGATGTCTCTTTTCTCTTTCTTCAACTGACATAGTCAAAGCTTGGCGTATTGAATCAGCAACTTCACTAATGTTCCAAGGATTCACAAGGATTGCTCCAGCACCCAAAGACTGTGCTGCACCAGCAAACTACAGAAACACCAAAAAAGGATTCATTATGGTGAAAGTTAATACAGAATCAGGACTTTCTCAAGACTCATGTAAATAAAAAGCAAAGCAAAACAAAAAGAGCCACTATTTCTCGTACAAAATTCATCAAATAAAACACTATAAGCTGATTTCTCTTCCTACAACTACTTGCATCAGATGCAAAAAATACATATGAAAATTGGCAGAAAAGCAAATTTTGTTTGCTGAAGCTTCTAGGACACTAGCAACGATTCATGATCTTTGGACAACAATATACAAAAGAAACAAAAGTAAACTGTAAAACCATTCATCTGTTATACATTATTTACATCCAGCACAAATATATGGGTAGACTCAACAAAACGATTGGATAATATGATCAGAAGATTACTAGAAGCCCACTTTTAATGCTTGCCTGATAATAAGATTTTAAGTAGTGACAATGCGTCAAGTGCAGATAAAAGTATCCTGCATTTTTTGCATCTTAAATTTACCTCACTGAGAATGAGGACACCTTTCTTTGAATCTTGGCATGCAACAAATTCATAACTGACAAGATTCATCCCATCCCTCAAGGAAGTTACTAGTGCTACATCTGTAGAATCCATGGGAAAAGAGAATTATGAGCAAAATATTATCACCTGACAAGACCATTTTATGCAATAAGTAATATAGACAAACAAACAATTATCTTTATCGGATTATGCAGATTATGTAGAATTTGCAGTATTATCTAGAGAATCTACAGTATTATCTAGAAGATTGTATAGCTATAGAAATTCTATAAATTCCTGATTTCTAGGGATTAGGATAAGATGCAGATTTCCATGTATCTTAGGAAATCTGATACTTTATTTAGTATAGACAAGTGTATATATATTGACTATAGCTGTAA
>JANIIA010047645.1:0-11513 GCA_027478495.1 Erythroxylum alaternifolium
GATGAGGGAAGGAGGAGAGAGTGAGACAGAGATAGGGGATGGGGAGAGTGTGAGACAGTGAGACGGCAACAATGGGATCGCGAGACGGCGAGAGTGAGTGAGAGGTAAGAGTCTCGAGAGAGAGACGAATAGTCGGTGGGGTGATTTTATGATAAAAATTTTCAATTTGCAATTTGGTCCTCGACATTTCAGAAAGTTATGGTACTGGCCGGTATTTTGTGTACCGGACGGTACCAACCAAAAAACACCGGTACCGGTTGATATTTACAGCCAGTACCGATGTTACTAGTACCGTTTCGTTTTCCAACCTGTAAAGTACATACCGGCCGATACGGAATGGTACTCGAAACTCTGCAATATAGTCTTTAAATAATTTTATTAATATAAAACTCAAACATTTATTAAAATGATAATTTTATAAATTAAATAAGAATAAATTAATAAAATAGAAGATTTTTGTAAATTGACTGAATTTTATAAACTATAATAAACCAATTAGTTTTCATTTAACAATTTCTTTCTTTATTTCAGCTTTGATACACAATAACATTCTCCTCCTATAATCCTATTTTAAATATTCTTTAATTTTCTTTAATTTTTACTATACACCAATTTTATAACATGTTGAATATTCTAATCTAGTAACTGAGAATGGGCGAAATAGAATGTAACCTATAAATTAACATGATTAGAAGATGGAAATAGAGACATTAATTGGTTAGCCACCTGGGAAATTAATGGCGTGACGTAAAGAACATTTGCTCGTTTTTCTTTTAATTTCTTTGAACTGCATTTTGACACTATATAAAGATGTCTGTTATTTTTTAGAAAAGAAAATCTAGGGCACAACCCAAAATGATAAAAGATATACGCAAGTCCAACCTTTACCCTTAAATATGAAAAAGAAACTCTTAGTGCCACCTGCAATTTCTAGTCCGTAGTTGGTTCCACCTCTAAATCCATAAAGCAACAAAAATAATATAACAAAATACTTGATGGCAAACAATTAATGTGTTGGTAGGATCCAAGAGATAGAGTAGACTTGCAAACATACTCCCCTTACCCTACATCAATGTAATAATATACATCTTGAATGTAAATCATGAGCTTCAATTTTTAAGTTAAATATTAACAAGTCGAAAAGTTTGATCTATATAGATTTAAATTACCATAAAACGTATAGGTCATTTTATTTTATTCATCTTCAATTAATCAATTTTTTAGCACAAATTACTGAAATAACAATGCACTTTATCTTAAAAAGTTAATCATTGTATACACGTGCTCGTATATATATTAAATTTAATAAATATTGTAGTTTTTGTTAATAATGAGTGTAGAGAATTTGTTGTTGTTGTTGGAAAATTAGGCGGGGTTCGATCTATTGCATAGCGGAATAATAATAAAAAATTTTCGTTTGATTTTCCAAAGGCTAAGATTATTTAAATTCTATAGCAATATTAACATATAAAATATAATAAAGCATGAATCATAATTCATATATTATTATGAAACTTTATCCTATTCTTGTTATTCCCTTCAAACTATTTCTAAAATTAACTCATCTAAACTATCATAAGCAAGTATTTGACCTCTAATAGTATTTATAGAATATGTTAACAGAACTCTATAACTATTATAGTATAGTATGTGAACCATTCAATTCTTAATTATATTGATAATGTATATAAATTATAACTTTAAATCATATTTAACAATAAATCATGAGTACTCAAATATTTAAGAAAGCTAAAGTGGTTTTGACTAATCTTTTTGCGTATGATTTTTCGTATGATTCAATCATTTTATCATACAATGTTCTGATTAGACATAGATTATGTAATTAACGTCTACTATATTTTTGTCCAATTATATTAGTTCAACACTATTAGTAATTAATTCTATTAATGACATTTGTAAACTATTATTCAAAGTGTCATTACATCTTGGTCAAATATTTCTCTAATCAATACTAATTAAGAACAATGGAACATTATCCCTAATTACTTTAAGATTATGAATCATATATCGATCATTCAATTACCTTCATATAGACAACACTGCAAAGATAACCTAGAAAATCACCCACGATGGACAGAAAAATCAACTACAAATTTAGACAAAATCACCAACAAAATAAACGTTTCTTTACCGAAACATTACAAACATCATAGCTGCAAAATTCATAAAACATTGCTGGAGTTTTTGCCTACTACAACACACAAAATAGCAGTAGGAAAAACAAATACAATCAATGATAAAAACACCCAACAAAGGTCATAACTCTTTATAGAAAATGCAGCAACAAATCAGGATAATATCACCATGATATTAGTTGCAAAAGATCATCTAAGATGACACAAAAATCTCAACTACCAAGTCACCATATGCCCATCGTTTCTCCACAAAAAAATGACACCAATACAGCCCCACATATCACGTGAAACACAGCACAAAGACAGTTGCAATCATCAAGAAAATCTCCAACAATTTTGCTACTTTAGATAGCCATCATCCCCAAAATAGCCTGTCAAATAAGAGTTCAAAAATTACTAAAACTCTACATCTTATCTTAGTCAAGATATGGTAATTTGATTTCAATTAAATCTTATCATGACTAGGATTTTTTATTCCAAATAAACCTCATCTTCAAAGAGTCCCACATAACGTAAAGTACTCATCATAATAATATTCCTCAAATAATCAAAGATGTCCAATTACAAATAATGCCCAAAATATCATAATACATATCTTAGCAAGTAGTATAAAAATATAGTAATCATTTGGTGATCACAAGTTAAATGATCACTTATACGATCATCAAAAATGAGAATTTTCATAAACATATAAGCAATGTTCCAAAAGAAATTTTTATATGGGATTATCTAGCAAACTTGTGTTTTAGCAAGTACTTACACGTTTGTTTAAATATCTTCATACTTCAATCAATGTAACCGATTGCTTCCTTTAAAAAAAAGAAACATAACATATACTAATCTTTTTATGCTCTAATAATGTCTTAAATATAATATAAATCTCATAATTTTAATCTTATTATAACTTCATTTACGATGTATATTTATCATATAGGCTTTATTATATACATATAAATATGTATAAGATAAAACATATTTTAAAGTAATTATATCGCTAAAATACAACAAATTAACTGTTTGCATTAACTACATTTGCATTTATGTCAAAAAAATTTCAAGTAACTTTGATAAATATGACTCCTTGAATACAACTTTATCACTTGGTTAAAAATTAACAATAATACTCAATACTAAGTCTACTAAGTAGGTTAATTAGAGGCCACAAGACAACCAATTGTCGTCCCTATTTCTATATTACATGAACTACATCAAACTAACCTGCTTAGAGGGGATGTCTGGAAGCACTCTAGAAATGGGATTTTCACCAACAAATCTTATAGCAATTTCATGCAGAAGCACTTTAACATAATTCCCTTGACCGGGGTTATTTAGATCAAGCATTGCCATCCTCGAGCTGTGTTTACATGGTGGAAGGCTTTAAAGGAAAAATTGCCAATAGTGAAAAGTGTCCTTTTGGTGATGCTTTAATAGTTTGTTGCTATAAGTTAACAATTTTATGTCGTTTAACCAAAACGTCAGAAAGGGAAAACATTTTACGACGATTGCAAGATATCGTTACAATAGCAAGTTTTAACTACATTTAGGCCACTTCGTTGCAAAAAAGAAACAATTTGATGAATAATTATCGTCGTCGGATGCGAGGAAAATCGATGTGATTAGTGTCAATTTTGGTAAAGCATCGCTAATTGTTCGAAAAAATAGCGATAGAAAAATAATTTAGATCGCCAAGTGCATTCTTTTTTTTGCAATGATTGACTTAATCATTGCACAAAGTCATGGAAAGATAATACGGAGCGATGATAAAAGAAAACGGTCACGAAATATTCACTTTTGGCAAAGATTATTGTCATTCGTCGCCAATATTTGGCGATGAGTTGCTAAATCGTCACAGTTTGCTACATATATGGTCACCATTTGTTGTATTCGTCGCCTCCTCGCAGTTGCATATATAGCAACGATGGTATGATTCATCACTAAAAGTGATTCGTAAATTTTTTCCAAAAGTTTTGAGGGAAACATTGATGAAATTTTGTTTGTGATAGTATTGTTAAAATTAATAATAATTGGAAGATAGTTTGTTAATGCTAAGTGCAAGTAATAATCATAGTTAAGGTTAATTATAATTGACATTTTTTGTAATCTATCCTAGTTAAGATATGTTTTTTTGTGAAATTGTTTTCAATGTTTAAAACATATTGTTGAAAAACACATGATAGGCTATTTAAAATATGAAAATATATTGTGGACATAAAAATATTTTGTGAACTAAAAATTTTAAAATTTAACAATTCTAAAAACATCATAATTTTAAGTTAACAACAAGTCTTCATTAATATTTAGTGACAGTAAAATAATTATTTATAAAATTTTGCAAATGATATCAATATAATATAATGACATATGGTAAGTAGTACAAGCTTTTAATTACAAGTTTAACAATTCTTACAGACATATAACGACAACAATAATGACAAAAATAGTACGTAGCCTTACCCCTAACTAGTAGAGAGGTTGTTTTAAAAATTCTTACAGATAGAATAATAAATAAAGTTTGAAGTTGATTCCATCGATAAATGATAATGATATAATTATTTTTTTGGATTTCAAGTTACATGAAAGTTGGTAAAGTTAAATTAGTTTCCTATGTCTGAATTCCTAAGAAGGGTCCTTGCACATTCGAAGGCACTAATTGAAATAGTGAAAAATCTTCCCTCAGGTGTAGGGATGTTGACACCCTCTTCTAGAGGATATAGTGAATGAGTCCCCAGATTTAGTATGGAAGACAACTTGATCAGATGAACTGCCAGTACGATGCGTTTCACCTAAAACATAATCAGTATAGAACTTAGATTGCTATTTTATTGAAACCGTATAATGAACCCAAAATGGAACACATGCATACCTGAATGACTAGACATAGTCATTGGAATTGAAAAATTTTCTAAAACAACCAATTTCCCTAATCCTTTACGGACCATTGTGACATCGCCTCTGCCTCCATTTCCATCTATATTCTTTTGAAGATTAAAGAAAGCTTAACATAACATATAGTATATACAATCAAAGGTTTATATATATAATAGCTTCATAAAAGGAAATGAGATCTAGATAATAAAGAAAGTGAGGTAGTTCGGATGATACTAAAAATCTTGAAGAAGAAGATCGGTCATAGAAGGCAAACGATTATTAGTATATGAAGAAGGGATTTGTTCTACATTGTTTTTTTTCCTCAATAGGGACAATTTTGCCACATTTATCCCAACGAAATGAATTTCTCCTATCGAAAACTAGTCACCACGTTGACATTCTTTGATGAATTTTTTAAAGAGTTATATGATGCAAAAGTGAATTTAGAATAAAATTCATTATGTTGAACTCCAATTTCAATGATAATTGAAAGTACTAAAATTTAGTACTTATACATCTTCAATCTTCCTAATGAGATGAATGTTACCCTTATTAAAATAAAAGTAATCCATTTACCCTTTATATCATATCTAAAATTTAGAATTTAAATTAGATTACACATGATCATGTTCTTGATGTACTGAAATTTAGTATTCTCTATATAGGGTTATATTACTATTATTACAAAAAGAGTTAAATACTCTTCTAGACTTTTCATCAAATAATTACCAAGCTTTCCTGAAAGAAGCATTAAAGGTCTTAAAAAAAAGTCAACCCATATATAATTATCAAAGGAAGACAATAAATCATCTTCAAAACACAACCAAAAAAACAACCCATACAATAAATAAAGAAAAAAGAACTCACAATAAACACCTAAAGGTATAAGTAAAACTCAGCACAAGATGGAGGGAGGGTTTGAAAATAGAAAAGAAGAATAATACCAATATATAAGGATATTTCTTTGACGATGATGATCACAATACACGAGACGAGCACAAGAGAGGGGACAATGGTTATTGGACTATAAATGTAAAGGAATGTTGATGGCTAACACAAAAATGAAAAGAGGTTCGCTGTGGTAGTGATAAAAATCTAATACAAAATGATGTCATTTCTTGTTAAGGTAAACGATGTCGTTTTTTATTTTGTCGAAAGAAATATAGTACAATTTTGTTAGTAACAAAAAAACCATTGCGAAATAGGAAGACATTGCCATATTCATTGTCACCTTTGCCTAACATAATATATATAAGCCAAGTGGTTTATATGTTACAGTACGGAAGTTGGCCACAAAAATTAGATAATTATTATTACTTCTTTCGTAAATGGTAATCAACATTAAATATTAATAATTTCCAAACATGATGTTAATGATGTTGATTGCATAATTGTAAAACAAAGTTAGTGAACAATTTTGATTATAATATGAGTACTTCATATTAATCATTTTAGAAAAAATAAAAAATTGTATAAAAAAGGTTTAGTATTGGAAACGGTTTTTGAGTTTGTTAGCAAAATGTTCCATAATTTGTGACACTTTTTTATTTTAGTAGAGAAATGTGAGACATTTGGGGACGAATGTTATCTCATCGCCAAATTAACTAGATGAAAAAAAAATAAGTTGAGACGATGTTATTTATGGGACAACAAACGACATCGTCCCAGCGTCTGTTTTAACACAGATGTGCAAACCCCCTCCCTTTCCCCCTGTTTGAGTTTTTGTCCCTTCCTCTCCACTTTTGATTGCTTTAACACGAAAAACCACCAAAGTTTTTGCCCTTTCTTCTCCTCTCTCTACATAGTTTTGTCCTCCATCGTCTCCCTATGGTTTCCCTCCATCTAGTGAGTGGTCTTGCGTTCTTTTTCATTTTTCATTGAAACCGAATGTATATGTTTGTCACCTTTGATTTTTTTATGTTAACTGTTGAGTTGTTTGCATTAATTGGTGATGATAATGGTTGAAATGTGGTAGATATGTTTTATTGTTATGGAAGAAAGGGAAAATAAAGAATTGTTTTTGTTAATTTAGGTTGAAGTGTGGCTGCTCATAAGGTGTTCGAAGAAAATCCTGAATTGTCTACTTTTGAATATTGAGAATGTTTTCATGTTTAAACTCCAATAGTTTTGTTAATATCGAAATGATGAAATATGGCTACACATATGAAGAATGTTGAAAATTATTGTGGATTTTGAATTAATTACACTCAAACTCTATAAGTTATAATTTTCTTAAATTGTCATTTACATTTTAAATATGAAAACTTTTACATTTTGATATTCATATAAATAGATAATTTGGAACTATTTGGCTACATATCATATAGTCATAATATTCTAAAATTTCTTGTTATTTGGAATATATTATTTATATAACTTTAAAATATTTGTGACTACAATATGTTTAAAATTTATCATGAGTTAAAAATTTATGACAAATCATGATAAAATCTAACAAAATGATTATTTTGTTAATTATGAAACCACTTGTGTGTGCACTAATTTGAAATCTATGTTGTGAAGATAGCAATATCCTTATATTCCTCAATTGATGTTCTGATTTATACCCCTCAACCTAGTCTCGAAATTTAATGTTGTTAACATAGTAATTTATCATTCCTTCAGTTTCCTAATATTACTCCCTTTTGCATAATAAATCGCTTTTTTTCTTTATATTTCTCACTATTAACTCTTTTGGATTTAAATTCTCACTTGGAGTCTACTTCTTTCCTTTCCCACTCGCTTTTTCTTTGAAATTCTTTATTCCATTAGATTTTTTAAAATTCAATTGGTTTTCATAAACATGTATTGGTATTTAAGTTATATATATTCCTGAACTTATAATGTATGCATTTCGTAATATAGTGTCACGACATATATTATGACTTTCCATATTCATTAATCTACTGAAACTCATATGATTTCAAATTATATATATATATATATAAACACTATATTATGCATTTCCTAATATAGTGTCAAGACATATATTATGAATTTCCATACTCAATAATCTACTAAAACTCATATGATTTCAATGTTTTAAATTATGCAAACTAACTTTATTTAATAAGAGCTTCTTCCATCGGTAATTATATTATATACCTCATTATTTATTGAAATGAGACTATTATCATTTCTAAAAATATCACTCTTCTTTACAATCTCCAACACATGAAGTCTTAGGCTATAAGAAAGACTTTTATCCTAGTTTGACAACACAAGTTAACATTTATATTGTAAACATGTTTTGGTATGTATTTGCCCTGTTAGCCTATTAATTAAACAAATTGTATTATATTAAATACAAATTAGTCTTTTTCGCAAGCTATAATTTGTGTTTTAAAGTGTCCATAACCAACCAACCTTGTCCTTCTTTTTTGTGCTCTGCGGTTGTCCATCCATCCAGGTAATTCATCTAACTAATGTCCAGCATATGTTATGATTTAATAGTATATGATTTTGTGTTCTGGTTTTATGTTAATGTAAATGATGTGTTGGTTTTGTGTTGTGATTTGCAATATTCTTAGAAACATAGGATGATATATTGGCTGGAAATCAGTGAATCAGCTCCGATGAGGCTTATCGATGAAAAATTCCATGAGTTTAAGAGCGATAGCAGGAAGTCCCTTTCTCGGTTCACAAGTGTAAACAACGCCACGTACCTTAGTGTTTCTTTGCTTTTGAACTTTGTGAACCAACTTCAATCAGGAAGACTTTAATTAGTAGTAACTTTTATTGTCAGGTATAACTGAAGGAGCATGCATTTAAAAATTCAGTTATCTTCTTTTTACTATATGGCTATATGGACAAAAGTTGGATGTCTCATCAGAAATGGTCCACTAAATACGTAAAAGAAGTTAAGAGTTTCATGCAATTTGTACAACATAATATGGGTGTTGAATGTCGTATTCATTGTCCTTGCATCGATTGCTTAAATGTCAACTTTCAAAGTGAAGATGTGGTATATAATCACTTACTAATATGAGGTATAGATAAATTCTACACTTTATGGCTTTATCATGCATAACATAAGGAAGCAAGTTGTAGTAGAAGTGGTGGTACAAGTTATCATGATAGTAACAATAATGATGTAGATGATTATGATGTTAATGATGATGGGATTGATGAGATGTTTGACAGTTATGGGAATTATATAGAGTCTATGAATGCAACAGGTATGCCTAGCATAATTGGTAGTATTATAGAAGATAATTTTGGGAAGTTATTAAAAGTTTCTCAATAAGAATTATATCTAGGGTGCTCAAATTTCTAATAGCCATATTTTGTTAGAAGTTGTTGCATTTGAAGGTCTACAATAAATAGAATAACAAGTCTTTTGATATGTTAATTGACTTGCTAAATGATGCATTACTAGTTGGACACAAATTGCCCAAATCTCACTATAATGTAAAGAAATTTTTAAGGGGCCTTGGATTAGGATATATATTAATTCATGTTTGTAAGTATGATTGTGTATTTTAGAAGGAAAGTAAAGATTTAAAGGAGTGTCTTATTTGTGGTACATCAAGGTGGCAAGTGAATGATGGGAGAGGGAAAAAGATAATAAATTAATTCCTACGATACTTTCCTATTAAACCATGACTACAAAGACTTTGTATGTCAAAAAAACAGTCGTAGATATGAGGTGGCATAAAGAGAAAGGCATTAATGATAACATTATGTGTCATCCTACAGACTCAATGGCATGGAAAGAATTTGATAGAAAGTTTCTATAGTTTACACAGGATTGTCATAATGTTCGACTTGGATTGGCCTTAGATGGATTTAATCTTTTAAGTAATATAAGTACTTCATACAACATACGACTGTTATTTCTAGTGCCATATAATTTACCTTCATAAAATGCATGAAAGAACCTTTTATGTTATTGTCTTTGCTTATTCCAGGACCTATTATTCCTGGTAAGGATATTGATGTATACATGCAACCATTAATTAATGACTTAAACAATCTATGGGAATTCAGATTATAAATTGTTGATGTTGTTCAAGGTGAAACATTTATAATTCATGCCACTATTTTGTGGGCTATAAATGATTTCGCAGCTTATGGGATTTTGTCTGGTTGGAGCACTAAAGGGTTTATGGTTTGTCCTATGTGTAACTATCAAAGTTACTCAATGAGGTTATGAAGTAAAATATATTATACGGGTCAACATCATTATTTAGAACATGAGCATAGATGGCGAAGAAATAAATTGTTTAATGGCAAAGTAGAATTGGGAGAAGCTCCTTTGCAGTTGTCTGGTGATGATATTATTTACCAACTATCACATTTGGGTGACATTACACCTAGCAAACACCTAAGTAATAGAAAGCGAAAGATAACTGATGTTGACCTCAAAAGGAATAAAAAAACATATTTTTCAACTTGCCATATTAGAAGGAATTATTATTGAGGCATAATCTTGATGTCATAAATATTGAGAAAAATATGTGTGAGAATTTTTAGGAACTGTGATGGGAATTGAAGAGAAATCGAAAGACACCATTAAGGCTAGACTTGACTTGGAAGACATGAATATTAGGAAAGAATTGCATTTGAAAAGAAGAGATGATGGGTCATACATTATTCCCCCTACTTGTTACAACATGTCAAAAAGAGTTAAGCAATCTTTTTGTCAGTTTTTTCAATCAGTGAAGTTTCCTAATGGGTATGCATCAAATATAGGACGTTGTGTAAATGTTAAAGATGGAAAAGTATCAGAGTTAAAAAGCCATAATTGTCATGTAATTTTGCAACGATTACTCCCTATTGGAATACGTGGGTGTTTACTGAAGGATATGTTCGTAACTTTGGGTCAATTGGGTGAGTTTTTTAAGCAATTATGTTGTAAGAAACTTAAAGTTGAAGAGCTTGACAAAATGGAAAAAGACATAGCTTTGTTTCTATGTAAGCTTAAACTAGTATTCCCTCCATCATTTTTTGATGTTATGGTTCATTTGGCAATTCACTTACCATATAAAGCAAAATGGTATTACTGTTGCCTGCAACCAAATTAATACCAACTTTAGCAACAAAAATGTAGTTAGTGAAGAGCTGAGATCGTTCCCACGAGAAACTTTAACGAAAATGTTAAACGAGTTGAAAACAAAATGGGAGTTTGAATTAGTGTAATTGAAAGAATTAAATTTGGTTGAAATTGAAAATTAACAAAAATATTCAAATATGGAAATTTAGTAACAAACTTTAGTTTCGGGCCACCTACATTATCAAACTAATATAGATCCTCGATATAAAACTCATTCCATTAATAAACATTCATTAGGTAATGTTTTCTCTTAAGAATAAATGAATAGAAACATGTATTCTAAACATTCTTATTAACCAACAACTTAGATACGATCTTAAGTTTAATTGATTATGTCATATCCCGTTTCCAGTGAATGGGTCGGACCAGAGAAACGGGTCCGAGTGTGGTAAATCAACACATCTCATGCTCATGCATTTGTGAATAGTGAGTTT
>JANIIA010047676.1:0-11511 GCA_027478495.1 Erythroxylum alaternifolium
GAAGAAAGTAATTGATCTCATAAATTAAAGTGTGGAGACACTTAAATAAACATGTGGGTGCTTATTAGAGAATAAGTTCATTGAATTGACTCGATTATGAGAATCCCGAATGGAACATTACTTGTGTTTCTGTGGATTAACTCATAATGATGGTTGTATAATTGATCCTCAGATTTGAGATTACCAAAGTATCTAATATGGGAATTACTGTGTTTTGATGCTACTTTTGAATCGTCCTAGGATAATTTAGTAGGTAGTAATTGGATGCAGTATGAACCATATGTAGATAGTTGAGTAAGTCAATATAGGATTCTTCACTCTAAAGTAATTAGAGAGAATATTCTATTGTTCTTGATTAGTAATGATTTATAGAATTCTCTAGTCAGAGTGAATTGATATTTGAAAAAGTGTTTTCAAATTTCAATTATAAATCAATTACTAATTAGCAAGAACGAACATGATAAGAGTAGACGTTGTATCCATACTCTACCCAATTAGAATATTGAATGACTTAAAGGATTAAATTATACATCATAGCTATGCATGAACATGTTAAGTCAATCACTTTGACAGTCCTGATATTTGGGTAATCATGACATGTTGCTAAATGTCATTAATGATTTATGATTATGAATTGTTTAATTGTGGAATTAAAGATAAATTAAAAGAAGTTTTAATTTATTTAATTTTAATTATGAATTAGAATTGTAATTTATAATCATTGCCAAAAAAGAACCTAATGAGTCACACATCAAAGAGCAATTTGTGAAAGAAAAATCAATTTAATTAAGTTGTACTTAATTATAAAGTTTGAGAAACTTTGAGAATCAAATATGAAATATTTGATTTTATTAAAATTAAAATAATTATAATTATAATTAAAGCAATTTAATTTTAATAAAAAATCTTTATGATTTTTCTATTTAAAAAGGGAAGAATAATAGAGAAATTAGCACTTTTTTGTCTTCTTTCACTCAAATTAGTCTTGAGAATTGCACTGTGGATACCATCAGAGGCTAGACATTTGAACAGCTTGTGATTGATTAATCGGAAATAGTTTCAAAGTGATTTTTTTGAAGAAGAATAAGGTACAATTTCTAATTTGTTTTCATTTTAAAGAAAAAGGAAAAAGAGTAGGGATGATAATTTCGGCCTGGTCCGGCCCAACTTGTTTTTGGCCCAGGTTGGTCGAGCTATAGGCCGACCATGGTCTGCCTGGGTCGGGCCACTGGCTGATTATGGTTGGCCAGCGCAGGTCACCGGCCGGCCGGGCCAAACCCTCGGCCCAACCATTTTGGACAAAACGGTATCGTTTTGTCCAAAACGATACTGTTCTGTATTATTTTTTAATAAAAATATATTAACAAGCTGGACCGCCCTGACCCCTTGTGGCCCAGCGGCCCACGGGTCGGATGACCCTGTTGGTGGGCCAGGCTGGGGGCTGATCCATCCCCACCCGTGATCCTCATGACCCTCGAGTCGAGCCTAAACTGGCCCATTAATATCCCTAAGAAAGAAGAAAGTAGGTTTTTTTGTATTAAATTATAAAATATAGATCGAAGACTTAACCTCTAAGATAAATAAATAGCCCGGCACATTTACATCTTTGAAAAAGGAGGAGAGTAGGTTTTTTTGTATTAAAATATAAAATATAGACCGAAGACTTAACCGCTAAGATAAATAAATTAATATTGGTAGAAGAATCCTATCTCTCTATATATATAAGCAGACCGCCTCACTCTGTCCGTCTGTCTCTCTGTTTCATTCGCCGCATATTTCTATACAAGCATTGGACTTTGATGCAATCCATTCCTTAACAACAACAGATTCAGACTCATACAAATGGGAAGCCGAGGGTTGGATTTGTCAGCGCTGCCAGAAGATTGCATAGAGAACGTTCTCTCGTTGACGGGTCCTCGCGATACTTGCCGATTGTCGGTTATATCATCTCGGTTCCGGTCGGCGGCGGAGTCCAATGCTGTTTGGCGGAAATATCTACCGCCGGATTATCGATCAATAATTGCTAGATCCACTGATCCCTCTATGCTCACACGCTTCTCTTCTATGAAGGACCTCTATTTCAGCCTCTGCGACAACCCTATTCTCATCGACGACGCTAAGTTGGTAAATTCTCTCCTCTCTTATTGATATTTTTCCATGTTTCAAATGATTGTTTACGCTCCAATATTTATTTCTTTCATCTATACTTGTAACAATTTTTGATTGATCGGTGGGATTTTCAGCTTTTCATTTTCACGTGGAAATTATATTTCCGTTCCAGTTTATTAGTTATTATGACTGACGAATAAAATATTTTCTTTTATCACACATAATTTGTTTCTGAGAATCCTTTATGGGACTGCAGAGTGTAGATGCTTTTATCTTCTATCAGTTTGCATCACAAGCTAATGGGTTTACTTGGAAACGTAATCACAGTGGTTAATGCAATAAGGGTCGTAGATCTGTCTAATTTGGTGCTTACACAAAGAATATTTTGGGCATTAGTAAGTCTGGTCAATTTGTTCTTCCCTTGAAATTCAGATATCGGTATTATTTTAACCAGGTCTAGTGTCTAACGGAACCAATGATACTTTTTTTTATCCACCTATGACTGTGGTGGACACTCAATTCAACAGATTATATGTCTCTCTTGATACTGGAAGATGCTTCATGATTGTAATTGTTTGGTTTTTTTTTTTTTTGGGTCTCATTGTTGGACCTTCGTCTGTATTTATTTCGCGTCCTATGTTAGATGTGTATGCCCAGTAATGACTCATCCATTTTCTCCATGTCATTTGAATTTGAAGAGCTTTTCGTTAGACAAATCAACGGGGAAGAAATGTTACATGCTCTGTGCAAGGAACCTAGTGATTATTTGGGGTGATACTCCTAGGTATTGGAAATGGACTTCTGAACCTGAATGCAGGTATATCTATCTTCCTCTAATATTGACTACATTGAAGGTCCAATTGTTCACCTTTTTCAGTAACTTGTATATATTGTTGAAATATTCTCTTCTTATTCTTCAAACAGATTTGGAGAAGTAGCTGAACTTATTCAAGTATGTTGGCTGGAAATTCGTGGCAAAATTAATGCTTCTTTGCTATCGCCAGCAACATTTTATTCAGCCTACCTGGTGTTTAAATCAGCTACTGAAACCTATGGATTTGACTATCGACCTTTAGACGTTTCAATGGGACTTGCTGGAGCTGAAAGTCCCACACGATCTGTTTATTTGGATGCAAAGAGAGGGCGGAGGCAGCAATACCAAACCAGACGAAGGATTATTGGATTACTAAGCCGGAGGTATATGTTTGGAATGCAAGCTCCAGTGCCTGTTGTAGAAAGTGATGGCCCTTATCCAAGAGAGAGGAAAGATGGGTGGTTTGAGATTGAATTGGGTGAATTCTTTAACAACGAAGGTGAAGAAGGGGAAATTGAAATGAGTGTATTAGAAACTAAAGGTGGTAACTGGAAAGGTGGACTTATTGTTCAAGGTATAGAAATTAGGCCTAAGGAGGGTAAATGAATTAAATAATGGACAAAAAAGGGGGGAGTTGAGTGGCTAGAAGATTGAATTTGTTGAACTACTTGGATAAGTGACTTGAGATGGGGAATTGAAAATGTACCTGTATTGGAAGTTAAAGGCAAGTTGAATTGGCGAAGAAACGCTAAACGTATGGGCAAAGGGTTTTAGTGTTTTTATAACTATGGTGTTTGTCCTAAGAGAGCTACAGCCGTTTCTACAGTAAGTATGTAAAGTATGGTTTCTTGTCACGTTTTCCCGAGAGCTTTTAGTGATCTTTTACATTTGCCTTTATATAAATGAGATCAATGATGATTCGCCTCGTCCATTGATGTTTCTTAAGATTCTTCGTGTAGATTAAGCGATAAAGAAAGAGTCGCAGAAGGCTTCCGTTTAGTCCTTTGCTAGACAATGTCCACATGACAGTTTAAAATCCTTTTTCTACCTTCTTCACATAATTTGTTTATTGCGTACTTATCAACTTACCAATTTCTAAGCTGATCACGTATAAAGATATTAAATAAAAAAAAGAATTAATTAAATAAGTTAAAGTTTACCGACATCAATAACACTGTTGATGTCAATCGAACATTTATTAGATTAATGTTCATAAAGGCTACGGCAGATAGTTACTGGGTATATAAGATTTGATTTGAATGACTCTCTTTAGCTTTCAGTCTTAAATCTTAATCTTCAGTTTTAATTCTCTACTAGTTTCCTAAATGAGAAAGAAACCAATCTTAAGCATGTTTACGTGGGCTTTGGTTTTATCTCTTCAAGGCCTTTCTATCTTGTTTACCGTTGACAGTCTCATACAAAAAATTTCAATATTGCAAGTATGTAAGTCGTATTTTACAGTATAAAAGATATCATTTCTACGAATATTGATTAGTCACCTAACAGCTTGAATACATTTTGTCTAAGGCAATAAAAGGTTGAATGAATTGAATTAAAATAAATTAGCTAAAATTGAAATAACTAGTAAAACTAAACAATTGAATAATTAAAGCTAAAAATAAGAATGAATTTAATCAATAATGGAAACCTGAAATTGAAATAACTAATAAAACTAAACAATTGAATAATTAAATCTAGCAATAAGAATGAATTTAATCAATAATAGAAACCTAGGGGTTATTCTCTTATTGTTTTGTCGTTATTTTATCTTGTTAATTCAATTAGACTTGATCTTAGATATCTTAAGGTTTTGATTACCCTCTCTTAGGATCTAATCAAGTAATCTCAATTGAAATAGAAAAACAATCTAATTGCAACCTTTCGATTCACAAGACTACTTCTAACTAGTCAATTAGATTTGAAGTAATCCTAATGATAACTAACTCACAATATAGATCTTTCTTTAATTACTTATAAATATGATATTTTTAGGTCTATTAAGTTACAACTTATAGACCTTAACACAAATAACTTGATTCAATATCTCGATTTATTATCAGGTATAAGCATAACAAATATCATAAAGCATTAACTTATATTGAATTTAACAAGAATAAAGTTTAAAAAAATAGATCTAAGAACAATCCCTAATAAGGATTTATAAATCCATAATCATATTCAACATCCTACTAACCCAAATTAACATCCAAGACAATGAAAATATGAAGGGCAAATCTCAATGCACAAGGCTCCCCGTTTTACAAAGGTTAGAGAAGGTCATTAATTGTATGGAACATTTACTTTGCATTTTACAAAGAGGTTGTTTGCGTTACTCAAACTAATGACCTGCTGGTCACAAAAGAGTAATCTTACCAATTGTTCAAGCCAATGAAAATATAAGAAAAGAAAAGAAAGAAAATAACTTTACATCTTGATATAGAAATTCTAGAAATTCTACAGTTGAATCTTGATGTCTCCAATTTGATTTCTTTGACTATGATGTGCAGCCTCCTTTTTGGAGTTTTTTCTTTGCCTCCAACACTTTTTTAGTCTGTTAGGGTTCTTTCTAGGATTTCCCTCTTAATTTAGTTTCAAAAATAGCCTCGAAATGTCAAGATCACAAAAATTTTGTGTGTTAGAAAAGTTGTGCTTGATCATGCATCTTGTCTTTGCTCTCTGTCATGATTATGCGTCCTATATAGCTGCTTCATGCACGATCATACATCTTCCTATTCTTCAAGCTCTTCTTCATCTTTTCTTCTATTTTTCTTGTTTTCGCTCACTAACAAACACATCAAACAACTCTTAAAACATATATTAAGATCAAATCCTTATTCTAAAACAATCAAATAATTAAAACAGATAAAAAAACTAATAAGAACATAATTCTAAGTCCTAAACACACGATTATCATCTAAGAAAACACATAAAAGCATACTTAAACCTTTAAAAAACATACTATAATAGACACCTATCAAAATCTCCACACTTAAATCTTTACTTGCCCTAAAGAAAAACTAAAAGCATAAATAAAGCAAACACAAAAACACATAATCATGCAACAATGCAATAATGGTATAATGACATTAATTCTCATGGAATTAACTTAACTTCAAACATCAACCACTTAAAAAATTCCAACATACTAACTTATTCCATTCATGTTTAAGTGCTTTAATTTGAATATACATATCAATCAAAATATTGACAGCCTATTCATTCATTTATGATACTTCTAGGCATGCATTTTATTGATCAATTAAAAAGGTAAACTATCACTAAGTAACTCTTCATGAAAATTCTTACTATTTTTAAAAGATTAGTAGGTTTAATTTTATTGTAAGCACTATATTTTAATATTTTCTTTTACGATCACAGAGTCTTTTGATTCGAAGGTAAACACTTTATTATAAATGTCCCCTAGTTACTAAACTAGGTTACATTTTTTATTTATCTTGGTCGTAGTGTCATTCTAGCCTTTTGATACGAAGACAAACTTTTTATCGTGAAAGCCCTCGGTTACTTAGCTATACCAAAACCCTCAATTGGCTACCTTCTTTATTCTTAACCTAATTTTCTTAAAAAGGGCTAGCAGAATAGGAATTTTATTTAACCAATTTTTTAATAAATTTCTTAGCCTATCTCATTTCGTTTTAATCAATCACTCTTATGAAGGTTACTAATAATGCCTACCAATTTAAATGAATGTAATTGTAAATGTATGTAAACAAGAGTCATAAAGTGAAAGAATATGTGTCAGATCCTAATTAACATGCATATTCATCCTAAAGAAAGTTAAAACACAAAATTCACAAGTTAATATGCCTTTACAATTTAAATGACCATGTTCGAAAGTAATCTAATTTCATTCAATTCATGTCATTGACACATTCACACATTGCACACATAATCCAACCAAATGTTTACACAATACCAACCTACTTAAAGACTAACACAATACAATCACAAAATTCACACATACAAATGATATGCAAGTGCATTTATGTCCCCACTCTTGAACAACATATCATCCTCAATGTAGAAATGGAGACAATAAAAATAAAGAGAAATATAAATAAATTAAAATTAAGAGTAAGAATATGGTGATTCAGGTGATGGTGTTAGAGATGGGACTTAGACACCTTGGACAACAAAAAATTTGGCAATTTCTTTATCTGATATCGCTAATGTCACATTACATCCTTTAACTATGCCTCTATATTATCCAGACGACCCTCTAAATGCTTGTTATTCTCTTCCATTTTGTCAAGCACCTTTTCCTAGCCTTTTTACTCCTCCTGGGATTCTTCATTTGATGAGACTTGTTAGTGGTGTTATGGAGATGAGGAACTAAAACTTACCTATCCTCTCTTGTGTTTGACTTTTGATTTTTAGCCGATATCTTAGATTTCCATACCATGGAACTCGAAGATCTCGACTCACCTCAAATGTATGTGATTTAAATGCTCAGGAAAAATAGCGGTTAGTTCATCAACAATAACTTCATGCGATTAAGCCAGAATAGTTACAAAAAAACACATGCCTAGATAGTTACTTTTCGTATTAAGCAAAGTAACTATTTTTTGAAAAATATGGGTGGATGTGTAGACTGAAACCTTATTATCCATGCACCAAATTATAAATAAATCTTTTTTAGAGCACTTATTAATTTGAATCTTAGCAAAAACAATATGACACATGAATTTATGCAGTGACAAGTGTTTAGGGTTCTTATTTAAATTATCAAGAGCATTGTGTGTATTAAACACATCCAACTCTATTAATTTCATCTAATATTTATTAGCATAAAAATTTTCATGTTTTTCAATAATGTTTGATTTTGGAAAAGCAAACATTTTTCCATGATATCATAATCCAAATTTTAAGGTTTTCCTCGCAATCGAAACAAAATTTATCTAACTTACCTGACTCAAAGTGTAAAGTAGTGTAAAATTTAAGGGTTAATTCTTCAAACACAAGATAATCACAATGTATAAATTTATCCAGTTGAATTCTTGCACTCAAAGACTCAACTTTTCCTCTAAAATCTAAATCTTCTAAAATTAAAAATCAAAATATGGAGGTGCAATAATTATTTTAGAACAGAGGTTTTGGAATTTCTTACCTTCTTCTTGACAGAAGATCAAAAAAGGACCTCCAAAATCCTTGACTAAATCACGTGCACCATTACCCAACACCTTCACTTTTACTTTAGAGTTTGAGCATTTTGCAATTTTTTTATTCTTGGAGACATGATGAAGAGTAAACCGGGAAAAATAACCAAGAAACCACAACAAACACAATAAGGAGTAAAAAACATAGCAGAGAGAAAGTGTTGTTAAAATCTTGCAAAACTACTAAAAATATGTGATTTTGAGTGAAAATTACTAGATTTGTATGGAAATAATGTTAATCTAGAATAAATTGAAAGAAAAGAATGAAATCCAAGTGAAATTTAAGAGAGATTTAAGAGCAAACAAAAAGCTATAGAGGTGGGTTGCTACTTAGAGAGAGAAGATGGGAGGTGGAAGAAGAGAAAAAGACAATTTATAGGGGTAAGGGTTTGGGGAAGGGGTAAAAGGGTCATGCAAGAGTGTGCATTATGTTAAAGGGGTGATTGTAACAATCGTGCATCCAATGCACGATCATGCATGACCCTTTTACCTCTTCCCCAATGCACGATTGTGATAGAATGTGTTTCATGCCAAAATTGGCATGTCATGCACCATTTTTCTCGTGCATCCTTCATAATATATTCCCTAAGATGTAACACCTTTCCAAATATGATATTTATCCAAAAAAATCACTCTAAAAAAATAATAATAAACACACATGTAAGAATTTACAAAAATCCTAAGCAACAACACATTAGAAACAAAATCAAATAAAAAATAAAATATAACACCTATCCTAATTCTTGAATTGCCTCATAAGTGACACTTGTTTAACATCGTTAGCTCGACTTAATCTTTATTTTTACCAACATCTTGGGTCTATAATTAGTGGCTTACTTCTACTTATATCTCTCTATAGTAGTTTAGTAGCCTATAAATAAGCCACATGTTGTAAGATAATAATAATGACATAATTCACCAAATTAAAAAATCCAAGTGATTTTATTAGTGCACTTTTCTACAACAAACTGTCAATAAAATAATCAACGATGAAACTCCCTGAATCTTCAGTTGATGCCAACAGTTTGTCCTCTCTAAAGGTGAACTGTTCATTTTCAACCTCAATCATTGTCTACTCTTATACTCTTCTTCTTGAACAGAGATTTTCTTCTCTTCTTCAACCCCTATTTCCTTTGTCATTTGTTCTTTTGACTCTTTTTGAATTGCAACTTTACTCATAAAATCGACCTTTGTCTCCTCTTCACTTTAAGGCATTAATATGCTCTAATAACATGTTATATCTAATTTAGTGTCAATATGCTCACCTGATCTATCCTAAGACCAATTTTCATGTAATATGAATTTTCCCCCTTATAATATGGTGCCCGACATTTATGGTTACAATGTTTAACCCCCAAAATGTCACAACACAATAAGGATATCGGTTGTTCTTCCATGGTACTTGAAAGGTTCCCCACATTACTTGTTAACAATGCATTAGAAAGTAGCCTAACTTGAACCTCCAAGTTATGAATGGAAGAGGAGTGGTTCTTTATTATTTGATCAAATTTAGCTTCCATCCTATTTTGAGTTTCATTTTGGCTATCAATCTTGAAGCTTAGCACGTCCATTAACTTGTCTAACTTGGACTCTAAAGATCTAAGACTATCTTGTTGGAAACTTGGTGGACCTTGTGTTCTTATATTATTTCCTGCAATGTTATTCCAAGAATAATTTGGGTAATTCTGCCACCAAAAACTATATGAATTTAACTCCCATCCATGCTGTAATTCCTTCACTGGGTTGGAAGAAACGGTCTATAAGTTGCTTAGCTGCTTTTTATGATTCTTTTGTTAACGTACCTACAATTACATAAGAAAAGTAGTAAAGTCCTTAAATCAAAATCAAAAGAATTCAAATTGTATAAGATTCTAAACTTAATTCCCAACAATGGTCTCAAAAAACTTATTGAAAGTTTTATATAAGAACTTTCAATACTACAAAAATACAAATCATATCTTCTAGTATAAAAAGTATCATTCCCACGAGGATTGATTAGTCACCTAACAACTTGGATGAACTTTGTCTAAGGTAATAAATGTAAGGCCCCAAAGTACACCCTAGTTCAAATAAGACATGTTTATGAATGTATATATGCGATAGGAGTTAGAATTGTGCTATGATTAGAATATGAAAGACATATGACTCGAATTTTTGGTCAAGTGGATCATATTTAGTGGTTTGGAATGGATTGAAACCATTAGAGAATTGAGGTATTTAAAGGTACAATTGGTACTAGAAAAATTGTCAAGTGACAAGTTAAGTTGGCACATGAAAATTAGAATGACAAAGCCTATAAATTAGTGACATTTGGCATAGTTTATGCATTGACATTTGGCAACATAATAAGAGGACATATGGCCTAATTGAAGTTTTACAAATCGCAGCTTAAATGGTGGGAAAATGGGCTTCATGCCTTGGTGTTAATTGGCATGTTAAGCTAGTGACACCTAGCTGGTGATGAAGCAAGCTTTTGCTAGAGTAAATCCAACTTTGTCCATTATTCACCTTGCTTCCTTCTCTCCACCGAAACTCCCATTGTCTCTCTAAATTCTGGAATTTTTGGTAGACTTTGGATTGTCATCACTTTAATTTTGGTAAGCTACTGAATCTAGAAAAAGGTTCTACTAATTTTTTATACTATTGTTATGTTAATGTTGAAATTTGCAAATTAAACCTAGATACATGCTGATTGCTTAGAAGGATTGGTTTGACATGATCTTTTGAGTTGTTGTTTTTAAGTTTAAAGCGGTAAGGGAGTAATAAAATTGGTATCATGATAGAACATGCATTGGTTGATGTTTGAAGTGGATAAAATGTGTACTGAATTAATGAATAATTCTGGTTAGAAACTAGATACATGTTGGATACTCATTAGAAGTAGTGGTTCCACTGAATAGGCATAGGTATTTTAGCCATATATTGACCTGTAGACATCAAAATGGGATTATTTTAAATTCATATTAAACTAGATACATATGTCTACAACTTTTATGAAGTAATCAAATTTGATTTTTATCAGTAAGGGTTTTGAAATTTAGCTTGAAGTTGAGTTCTGATTGTTATCCACGGTTGAGAATAGTCTGTAGTATTTTAAATGTAACTCTTGGAATAATGAACCAAATTGAATTAACTATATTTTTTTTGAAACTTAATACATAGATAAACATTTTTTTAGAAGAACATATTTTCTAAAAACGTTAGCTTCTAGGTCAGAATAGCCATACAAAACTGATCCAAAAATATGTCCTATGAAAACAGTTGTTTGAAGGTTTCAAGTCACTTATCCCACAATTGTGGGAAATGATTAGGAAGGTGAAAAAAATGGGGTTTTGTGCAATTTATCAACTATATAAGGTTCAGTTAATTTATTTGGTACAATAGGACTTAAATGGACTTGTTTAAGGTGTGTTT